>JANSVB020000180.1:1314826-1325391 GCA_025504935.2 Erythroxylum haughtii
AAGCAAAAGTAAAAAGTAAAGTGGAGGGTAATATTATCATTAAGCAAACAACTAACTCCAAAAGCTCCTCTTATAGAGTTTTTAGAAATCAGCTTATTGGGGTTAAATAAGCACACCAATAAGTCATTCATCAAACACATCAATAGCTTTTTAAGATGGTCAAAAAGCTAAAAAACAACTGATAAGCTGTTGACCAAACACCTCCTATGTATTCCTATGAAAATTGTTGTCATCTATATCATCTGATCTCTAGCTGAATGAGTATTTATCTTGTGTTACTTGATCATCATTATATTTTTAATCCATATAGTGTTTTTATTTTCTACTTAGTTAATATTAATCAAAGTAGCTAGTATATGTATTTATTTACAAATTATTATTTACTTTCCATTTGCAAGATTATAATGACTCAATACAGAACCTTGAAGTTATATTATGGTAGACACTTTAAGAAAGATACTAAGTTGAATTATAAGGTTAGATTGTTAAGTTATTTTGATAAAATGGATCTTGATTTTGTCAACTATAGATAAATTTGTGAAATGGGGATGGAACTTGGATACTTACAGGTTGACAAAGCTTATTATAGAACTTCAGGTTTTAGATTTAATAAACATTAAATATTCAATGGATCTAATGAAAGTTACATTAGGTTAATTAACCTTTTAAAAAGTAGGACAATTAAGGCGTATGTTATACATAAACTTCATGATCTGATTATGGCTCCAAAATTTTTGGCTATAACAAAATAATGATGAGGATTTGTGCATGATGAAGTTAACTTAGATATCAATGAAGAAGAGACTAGTAATGATAAGGATGTGGGCACTTGCAATAATGAAGCATAAGATGATAATGATTGAAGATGTATAATATACATTTAATTGTTTAATTCTAGATGGCCACCAACCAATGGAGTTTGTATCTAATGATTATAAAAGTTTCATTAATAGTAATGAGTAACCTAACGGGGAGGAGCTTGGGGAGCCAATTAGAAGACATGTCATAAGTGTTATACATGAATCATGTGGTAATACATTACATTAGACATTGGGTAGAGTTTAGCAATGCTAATGAGTTCAAAGATATTGTTGTTGATTATTCAATAACAATAGAGTTTAATGTCTATTGGAAAAAAAAAGTGAGCCTAAGCAAATTAGAGTTGGATGCATTAAAGGATGCAAGTAGAAATTCTATCCAACTTATGATAGTAACAACAAATGTTTCAAAATAAAAAAATATAGGTCTGAGCATACATGTTTCATAATAAACAAGCCTAAAATAAAATTATCAAAGCTTTTAGCTAGACATTTCCAAGATAAAATTCTAGAGAAGCATAGCATTACCACTACCAATATGATTAAAGAATGCATGAAAAAGTTAAACATATTTATGAATTTTAATATGTGAAGGGCTACTAAGAGGAAGTTAAAGAAGGAACAAGCATTAAACTATGCTCATGAATATTCAAAGCTGCAAGGTTATATCCAAAAGTTGAAACATAACAATCCTAGGTTAAAAGTGGAATTACATTGTCAAATAATCAAGCAATCTCATTTTTGTAGTTCAAGATGTTATACATATTTTTTGGAGTTGTGAAAGAAGGATGGAGGCGCTTAAGGCCCCATAATTAGGATGGTTGGTTGTTTCTTAAAGACTGAATTTCAAAGGAAACTAATCAGTGTAGTTGGAAGGGATAGATATGAAGGCATGTATTAAAGTTAGAGTTATTAATTCATGGAGTTGGTTTTTGTCAGTCTTATTAGTTGATTTGTAGTTGGAACATGGAGATGGAGTCACAATAATTTTTGACATGTAAAAGGTATATAGTTATTTTTACTTATGTTATTTATATGATTTTCTATTATATTTTGTTATTTTACAATTATTTTATGACTTGTGTTTCTAGTGAATAATAAAAGTTGTTAAGGAGACACCTCCAACTGCAGGTCATAAAATGTGCACCAAATATATGGCATAGACGATGGAGTCGTAAAGACTTTAGAGATAATTACGGGCATGTGTATGGTCAACATATGTTGAAGACTTTAATTAGTAATTAAAGAAATTGAGCAAAATTAGTCATAAGTATGTTTCATTAACAATAACCTAAGTCAGACTTCTAGCAGAAGAATCCTACCAACAAGAGACAAACCAATGATTAGTATGTTAAATTTTTTAAGGAAAATGGTAATGAGGAGACATGTTAAAAGGAGGGTATATGTAAATACATGAAAATTAGTTATTGCGCCTATAATTATGAAGAAGTTGGGAAAAAAAGAAGAAGGAAGCAATGTAATGGAGAATTGTATGGAATGGTGATAGAGTGTTGGCCCCTATTTCTGGAGTCCAACATTCTCTCTGATATCACATGATGTTGGCCCCCGTTTTCGGAGTCCAACATTCTCTCTAATAATACCAAACAATGTTGGCCCCCGTTTTCAGAGTCCAACATTCTCTCTGATATC
Source organism: Erythroxylum haughtii (assembly GCA_025504935.2). Classification (NCBI taxonomy): domain Eukaryota; kingdom Viridiplantae; phylum Streptophyta; class Magnoliopsida; order Malpighiales; family Erythroxylaceae; genus Erythroxylum; species Erythroxylum haughtii. Next base: position 1,317,295 of record JANSVB020000180.1, read on the forward strand.
ACATGATGTTGGCCCCCGTTTCTAGAGTCCAACATTCTCTCTAATACCAAACAATGTTGGCTTCTGGGTTTCGAGCCCAATCTCGAGGTTCAATTCACAATGGTCGTGTGAGGGTGGTGTGAAAGAGAAGTAGAAAGCATTAAATTTGAAAGAAATTTTAGCGTGGCGGCGAAGGAGGTTTCACCGTGGCGAAACCACGGAGTTATCTCTATGAACCCTTCAAGAGAAGTTCACCACAACGAAGTCCCCAGATTAAAGTCAAGTACCCTCAGGAAAATTTCACCACGACAAAAGTTGGACCTTATCGTGGCGAAGTCACAAAATTCACCATAAAACACCCTTCTGAGGAGGTTCACGGTGGCGAACCTCTGACTTCACCATGGCGAAACATTCAATTCCAAAATCCAGAAACCCAACACCAAACTCAAAATTTTAAACACATTCAACAACCAATACCAATATTCTAAACACACAGACATTCAATTCTAACCATCCAAACTTAACCACAAGATAAATCTAGACATACTCAAAAGAAACTTCGCTTCTTCATTTCATTAATAAATCCAAAAGATTTCATACAAGCCTCACTTACACATCATCATACATATCAAAGTTTAAAACAAAATACAAAGGCTGCTCATTGTTGTTATGCCTATAAAGCTATCCAAAATAGTCACTAACTTGTTACAAAAGTCTCTAACTATCTTGGAGTTTCCGATACCTTACAAGAATCGCTAACCTTCTCGTTCTGTACCTGAGGAGTGAATAGTGGGGTGAGCTACACAGCTTAGTGGCTAAAATATTTATAGCCATCGATAATTTGCCACAAATTCAAACATATGTATATAACAATTTAAGCATTCTTAATTTAGCTCAAAAACTCATAATTAAGCAAGTTAATGCATAACACATAACATAGGCTTTAACCATTAAGCATAGCACGCAAATACATCATACTTGACAATTTAAAGATGCAATGTACAAACAAATGACTCGAGGGTTCCATAGAAATAGAATGGAGAAAGTGAAGTTTACACCATGAATAGAATGAGTCCATTTTTCGAAGCTCATATGCCACAAGCGGGCAGCCGAGAGAAGGCTCTTATCAACATGCACGTGATGAACAGAATGGTTTCACTCTTTTCCAAACAAAAGCACATATTCGTTTTATCATATGCTCATACTTTCATGCGTCCTCATCTTTTCATTAATACAAAATGGCATGACATGTTTCAATGGCATAACTTGATCATAATTCATAAATCACAATGCATTTTCAAATATTCACAATGATTTCAATTTCAAGCAAATCAAGTTTAAGCAAATCAACATACACACACATAGGCAAGAATTTGCCCAATTACATAATAACTATAAAATAAATATATTACCCACCTAATTTCGCTTGCAAAATCCAACTCAAGATTGCTTTTCCTCTTGCTCTTGGGTAAACTTTTCTTGATTTCCTAAGCACAACAATTTCTCATTCAATCCAAATACAAATGAAAATTCATAGAACTTTAATAATATAAAAAATGCTAAAATTGAACTATAAACTTTCCAAAAATCTAGTCCTTTAGGTCAATTTTTCCATGATCATTATGATCAGGTAAATGAAGAAATTTGATAACACTTCCTTCTAGAAAAATGTTCCTCATTGTCTTAAGTTTCTAATGATACGAAAATCATTCAATTTGGTTTAGAAATATGAAAGTTATACCCCAAACATTTTGGGACTGTCCTTATGCTAAAATAATGTTTTGTACTCAACTTCCATCCAACAGTTGAATTAAAACTTGATTGCTTTAGACAATTTGTAGCCCTATGTCTCTAGTTTACTCCAAATAAAAAATCACTCTATTTGGATATCTATAGAGAAAGTTATCTTCAAAATACTAAAACATATTCATGAAGTAAAGTTGACTTCGCCGCGGCGAACTTGTCAAGAAGCCTATGAAACTTCGAGCCCTTATCTCATTTTCTAGATTTTTCACATCCAAGATCTATACATAACACATCTTATACAAAATTCATCCTTTCTACATTATTTACACTTCATTCTCTGCTCCATTTCAACTCAATATCATCCATAAACAAATTCCCAATACAAACCCTAGTCTCTATTTAATCCCCCTTTTGGTATCTAAGCAAGAAGAAAGATGATAAACTTACCTTTAACAAGTTGATTTCTCTTCTTTTTCTTCTTCTTTCTTCTTCCTTCCAAGCTTCCCACGCTTTTCCTCTCTTCTTCTACCTCTTTGGTTTTCTTCTCTTCTTTTTCTTTCTCTGACGATGCTTCTCTTCTTCTTCTAAGCCAAGACACATTTTTATTCTTATTTTTCCCATTTTGCCCTTCACACACTTGGTTCTTCCAATTCTACCCGTTCTTTTGTCTTTTATGTCTCTAACTCCTTTAATCCATTTATAATCTTATCTTTCCATCAAATTCTAATCTCTATTCATGCTTACTAAATTTAATGACCCAATTCTAAAAATAAACAAACAAACAAGCAAAAAAAACACAAATAAATAATTAAACAAATAAATCGATAATAATTGAAAAATTTTCAGGATCCAACATTTTCCTACCCAATTAACCCTAAAATGACATGGAAACAAATGGTTGATGAGGATGATGGCTAGATGTTGGAGTTTTTTCCTCCTAGTATAATAGAAAAGAGAATAATGGCGTCCTTAGATATTGAAACATCGAAGCAAGGAGTGGGAGCTAGAAATCAAAATTAGTGCACTTGTTTATGGAAAAAAGACCTCCTTTCCTAAAAATAAGCGATTAGGCCATAAGGCAATGGAAAGGTAGAGGTATAATAAAGGTGCTCTTATTAAAAGAGAACCTAATCATGGCCAAGTTTCCAACAGAGACTTAAGGCAAAAGGGCTAGTTAAAGCAGGCCTATGGCATGTGGTAAATTAACTCATATTTCTTCAGGTATAGAAACTAGGATTGAAATTACAAAATGTAACGTAGGAAAATTTCTCTCTATAGGTGAATTTTCACAATGTGTTTCTAGAATATTAGACCATCAAAGGCTTGAGCATGTTGACAAGCTTTATAGGCAAGCCTATATGTATGGATGAGATTATAACCAAGAGGAGAATAATAGGATAAGTTAGGATGTGGGTGAGTGTGGAGCTAGGAAAGAATTTATTTGAGTAGGTTCCAATACTAAGGCTAGGGGAAAAGGAGGAGATGATATAAGATATAATACTAGTTTCATATCAACGGAGACCATCTTCTAAGAAACATGGGAAATCATGGATACTAACAGGATGCAAGTTTATAAGGGAAGATTATGAGGAGTTGATGGAATAGTAAGTAAATAAAGAAGATACTCAAGTAAGAGAGGATAAGGAGGAAATGAAGCAAAAATAGGATAGTAGAAGAATAGGGAAGCCCTAAATAACATAATTTTTAAACTTAAAGGGAAGATAATGGCTCATCAAGGAGATGAAAAAGCACAAAAGGATGAGAAGGGGAGAAAATAAGAGAAAATACATGAAACGTAACACATCTCTTTATAAATTGAACAAATAGAAACAAAATTATAAGAGATAAGGAACTAAAAAATAACAAAATAAGGCTTTAAGAGTAAAAATAAAAGAAATATGGTAGGAAGAAGAATGCCAACCATCAGCACCACCACAATGGGAAAATTATAATAGTTTTTCTGTGATAGTAATGTCAGGGTTGCATAATTAGACTTTAGTGACCAAATGATCTATAAAAATGTGGAATTTATACATGAAAGGAGGAGGGTAGCAATTACCTATATCTATGGCTCTAATTTTAACTTCCAATGGAAGTTATTATAGAGTACAATTTCAAATAACCAAGCCATTATCCAAGAAACCTAAATAATTATTAAGGATTTCAATTCCATAATTTACAGATTTGAAGATGAAGGAAGGGTGAGTGACATGAACTTCTCTGATGATTTAATGGTGTATGTGCATAATTTGGGAATATCATATTTGAGACATGAAGGTAGGTACTTATATAGTGTAACAAACAAACCACATGATGGTTAATAAGAAAGAAGATAGATAAAGCCTTGGTGAATGATGAATGGCTAACTAAATTCTCTGAAATTAGAGACATTTTCATTGAACTAAATTTGTTAACTTACTCTCCAATCATTAGGTAAGACATATTTAGTACATATAAGAGAATAAACCCCTTTAGATTTAATAATTCCCTTACTAATCTAGAAATTTTTGATGAAGCATTCATAAAAAGGATAGAAGTTCTAGCTTAAGGAGTGAAAGGGTATAAATATGTCAGAAAGCTCTTCTAGATAAAATAAGAATTAAAGAAGTTGAATGCCCAAAAAGGCTCCAACACTCATCGAGCAGTAATAACTTCTAGAAATATGATATTAAGAATTCAATAACTTCAAAATCATTACTCTAATGATGATACATTATGGGAAGAGGTCAAGGAGGTAGCTAGAGATTATATAGGTGTAGTCTTAAGAAAAAAGTCCATCTTGAAATAAAGATGAAAGGTTTTATTATCTTTTTATCACAAACCTAAAAATTTATTCAAACATAGGTCAAGCATGAGACTGTGTAGGTTCCCTTGTTACTTAACACCCCTCCCAGCTTCTTTTCTATAACAATTAACACCAACATGAGTCTAACATAATCCCATATTGGTTTCTTATTACTTACTAAAAATGGGAAGAAACATAGTGATCTAGCATAAAACATGGGTTGATGCCATATTTTGAGTCCTTCCTCTAAAAAAGCCAAAATAACTCCAAGTCAATTCAATCTTGCTTGAATTCATTCCTTCTTCATTAAATAGCTAAAATAAGGCCTATAAATAAAATATAAGCTAAATCAAGTATCAAATTATATAAGAATTCCTCAAAACATGAGCTAAATACTCTCCAAATCATAATAATAACGTAGTACAATTAGAACATATCTCTACCATTATAATATTTTAGGCATTAAGCATGCATTTTAGTTTTTAACTCCTTAAGTGAACTTATATAATGATGTTTTAAGGATATTGATCTCATTCTTCAATGCCTTACCATTTAAAAACTCATCCTCATTATCATTATGAACAATCACACTTTTAGATTCTATTATGTCATGCTTTTCACATTTTGATTTATCATTCTTAATCATGCATGGATCCAATAGTTCTCAAAATCTTTATACTTAGAAGATAATTTCTTTCTTTTCATTCTCATCATTTTTAGGCATTCAAAAAATTCTTCATATGATGAATCACTGTCATTATCATTAAAAGAGTTTGAACTAGCGGATAACTTATGATTATTTTAATAGATCATATGCATGCCACCTCTATTTCAAATTCTTCACTTTCTAAATTGCTTTTATTGTCTAATGTGGCCTTTGTCCTTCTTTATCTTGTGATTCTATTTATCCTTCTTACATTTTTTTTCTTTGCCACTACTTTTGTTTGTCCATTAGCTTCATCATATATAACTTTAAGTGTGTGCCAAACATCATAATCATTTTCATAAATTGGCATACTATTTTACATATTTCTATCAAGAACATGCATTGCATGAATATTTAATGAATTTAATATCTTCTCATTAACATTCCATTCAATTTTCTCTAGAATATCCAATAGTTCAAAATATTCATTCTAATTTTTTAAAATAAATAACCGTTTCCATTGAAAAATAGGGTAATGTTAATATCTTATCCTTTATGACTAAAAAGAAATTCAATATGTTTAATATGAACTTTTTTCAAATTTTTTTAGACAGATATAAACAATGAATAAGACCCACTCTAAAACAAATTGTTAATCCCTTCACCAGTAGGGCATGGAAGTTGGTTTAAAAATATAACGCTATTGATGGAGAATGTTCTTGCTTATATACTATTTATTGGTATATTTGGCCCTAAACTTATATTAGCTTCCCTTGTGTTACCTCTGATTTTTTTTTTGGTTCTTCTTAAGAAGGCAATTAAGTCCAAGTCCAACCTACCTTGACCTAAAGTTAACGAATCAAACCCAAGTTAACTAAACTTTGAGTTGAGCTTGAGGCTTTTTCTTAAAAATGATCTAAGCCTAACCCGTCCTAAAGCTCAAAAGTTCTAGGAAAATGATTTTTTATTTTTACTAAAAATCAGGCTAGGTTGAGCTTTGGATTACCCAAACCTAATCCCACCTAGGCTTGGACTATTTGCTCAAGCTCAAGCACAAATTTTTGGGTAAGCTTGGACTCGGCCTGGCCAAACCATTGCCAAGTCCACTTCTTAATATAATAGTCTAATGATCATTGTATCAAGTAACCACTCTTGTACCTTACCCATTTGACAAGTTAATGCATTTTTTCACCTTTTTTTTTAAAAAAAAAAACAGTGTATTAGAGCACTTAGAAATCGGGATAGGGGTAGACATGGCAACATACAAAAACAGGCAACTCATTTGGCAACGTGCCAGCATTACCAATGACATCAGCACAGTTTGAAGAGGCTTTATAGTACCACTGTTTTTCCTTCAAGTCCTATGCAATTTCAATTGGCTTTTGTAGTATCAACGTGTCTAGAAATTGCAAGACGTTCATGTAATCTAACGACTGATAATGTATTCCTTTTATCAATATTTAACGCTGTGATTTTCCAGATTATTAGTATAATTCTTAAAACATTTTGTACTAATCAACGGGGATGACCAAACTTAATTTATTCATATAGATTAAGCAAATAAAACTATCACAGTAATCCAGATTAACGAATGACTCACCAACTATAATTTTACACTGTAGAATTGAAAGTTGAGAGAAGTCATCAGGACATGGAGAAAGATCAATAACCAACTGACCTGCTTAAGCTTACATACTAAATTGGATGAACAGCAGTTACTTTCATATAATAAGACTTGGTCAGTTGATAACTTGCTCTTCACAGTTTTCACATCTAATAACTGTGCATCTTAACATATCTCTAACGCTTAAAGATTAGCATTCTCATTCAGGAAATAGTAACTCTGGACCACTGTTAATATGGAAGATATTTTACCCTCAAAAGTTGCCCAATGGAACAACTCTAGCATGCTGCCATCGTCAGGCTACCAAGTTTTTCATGTTCTCCTGCGCATGAACACTCACCAAGAGATTTCAAATAGAAGCATCACAGAAGAAGATACTAGCTTGCTAATAGTTAGTCGTTCTCATGCTTGAAGAACCTGGCAGTGAACTATGTGACTTTTAAGGCGGTTCCTTCCTGCAAGGCTTGACCAGATATTTGAGACCAAAGTCTTGATCTGTCCTTTCCCTGATATAGTTTCCCATAAATGCTCGGTAGCTCCCTTTAAATCTCCTGATTTTGAAACATCAACCAGAGATATGCTCATATTATTTCTGATGATGCAGAGTTTTCCATTAAGAGGAACAAGGCCTGCTGCCTCCAGTGCTCGAGAATTTCCCAAATGCATCTTACTGTCAATATGCCTGCTCCAAGAATCAGTAACTTCATCATAAACCCTAAGTTTGCAGCCATCTTTGCAGTCCAAAGCATAAAGATGCCTACTTAAAGTAGCACATGGGTTTCTCCAGCCTGCAATCATTCCATCATAAACAGGGTACCAACTGTCGGTTTCTGGCTGGTAGACTTCACTAAGAACCTGCCGATGAGGTCCAAGTCCTTTTAGGAACCACTTGCCATCGTGGACAATACCAATGAAGGGAACCATTGTTGTGCTCATATCTGATATGAAGGACCATCTATTTTTGTTGGGATCATAAACTTCAGCTGATCTCAAGGGTCGGTGTACTCCTTCATTCTCACCACCAGCGACATACAAACAATTGTTGATGACACATGAGCCAAAGAAATGTCGGCGGCGAAGCATGTCAGGTGCACGGTGCCATTTATTCGTTCTAGCACTGTAAAAGATAACCCTTCTCATAGATCCCTTTAGAGGGTCTTTGCCACCAAACAAGTACAGGTGACAACCACTAAGAACCGCGGAGCCAAATCCAAGAGCTTCTGAGTATTCCTTAGGAACAGGAGGCAGGGGCTGCCAAAGCTGGTAAATCAGGTCTACTTGCTATAAGATAGAGTAAAGAACCGATCATCCCTCTAT
>JANSVB020000180.1:1420368-1440105 GCA_025504935.2 Erythroxylum haughtii
GCAGACTTAATACTATTATATGAGACTGACTCTTTCCCATAAATCATAGTATCACGAAAATATTTAAAGGACTGGGGCAGGGAACACAACAATAAAATGGCTTGATCCTCATCCGTAACAGTAACTTCCACATTCTTCAAATCCATAATAAGTGAATCAAATTTATCTAAATGTGAAGTTATTGATGTACCTTCTGTCATCCTTAACATGTACAACTTCTGCTTTAAATAAAGCCGATTCTCCACCGTCTTCTTCATGTACATGGTTTTCAACTTATCCCACATGCCTTTGGCTGTGATTTCACCGGCAACTTCCTGCAAAACCTCATCAGTGAGATGTAAAATAATACATGATCTAGCCTTATCATCTAGATCCTTAAATTTGTCCGACGACATGTCTGCTGGCTTTTTCTCCTCTCCATCGAGTGCTAACTTACTTCCATCCTGTGTTAGAATGGCCTGCATTTTGAGTTGCCACATTCCGAAATTAATATTCCGGCCAAACTTTTCAATGGAGGTCGTTATCGTCATAATGGCTATAAGTGGGCCCCGCACAAGAAATCAGAATGGTGGACCCCACAAATGAAACTAGAACAAACAAAACCGGGTAGTAAGCTCAACAAGTGAAAACAGGACGTGGGCCCCACAAACAAAACTCGAGGCGTGGGCCCCACAAATAAATTAATCCCCGAATACAAAATCGGAACAAACCGATAAAATAGGGCAGTGGGCCCCACGGGTCAAAACCGAGGCAGTGGGCCCCGCAAGTGAAATCGAGGCAGTGGGCCCCGTTTAGGCTTACTACAAAATCTAACTCACTTTCTGATGTGGAAGATCCACCTAGTGGCGACCACAGAGCATACGGTAAGTTAGACCTAAAAATAATGACTAGAGCTCTGATACCAATTTGTTACGGAATAACCCCAGATCCAATCCCGGTTTAATATAATAGCCCAAATAGATAATAACGAAAATAAATAAAGCCAAAATAAAATGGGACACTGAACACAGAGATTTACGTGGTTCGGTCAATGTGACCTACGTCCACGACCGGAGGGTGAGCAATTTTACTAATATGTGGAGAATGTTTACAAGTACAAAGGTTGGAACAAAAGGGCGGTTAAGTTATTGAATGCATGCGTTAATGCAGAAGAAATAGTGAATCTGATTGTGGATTCTGGAGCAGTGCCTGCTTTGGTGATGCATCTTCAACCACCTCCGGTTTCAAGAGTTGATGGCGGTTCAATTCCTTACCAGCACGAAGTGGAAAAAGGAAGCGCGTTTGCTTTGGGGCTTCTTGCCGTCAAAGTAAGCAAAATCACGCGAATCCGTCATTATTTGGATACGATTACGAATTCCTAGTTTTGTTGTGAAGAATATCACTATTTGGTTTTTATTTGCGTGGTTGCATGTGTTTCTGTATCAAAACAGCCAGAACATCAACAACATATAGCAGATGCTGGGGCTCTGTCCCATCTTGTGGGCTTGTTGAAGATGTGGAGGAATTGTAGTAACTCCCGCGCTGTCAGCGGTGCTATTAGGAGAGCAGCTGAAGCTATCGCTAACCTTGCTCATGAGAATAGTGGCATCAAAACAAGTGTCAGGTATGTCATATCTTTCTTTGCTTAATTTGCTACCGATTCTGATGTAATTATGGTTCCCTTGTTTTGATGATTGCTAATTGCGTAATTAGGATTGAGGGCGGAATTCCGCCTCTTGTTGAACTGCTTGAGTTTCATGATATAAAAGTACAGAGGGCAGCTGCAGGTGCACTGCGGACCCTTGCGTTTAAGAATGATGAGAACAAAAAGCTGGTAGATCAGTAATGCTATTGCTAAACTAAAGAAATACTGATTCATTTCCTTATGTAGACACGTATAATATTGGTTTCATTGATGTGAAATCTATTTGTAGATTGTAGAATGCAATGCTTTGCCCAGTCTGATATTAATGCTTCAATCTGAGGATACAACCGTACATTATGAAGCGGTAAGTTGACTTTCAATCTGTTTTATAACTGTACTCCAGTCCTCCATTATTATTTTATTGGCTGTTGTAATATGACTTTGCTAGAGACTGCCAGGTTGGTGTGATCGGAAATCTGGTTCATTCATCCCCAAATATAAAAAAAGAAGTTCTTCTGGCTGGAGCCTTACAACCTGTCATTGGATTATTGAGGTAATTCTTTATCTGTCCGCTTGTTTTTCTTTTACTCATGATTTCAAATACGTTCTTCTAAACTTTAAAGTTTGGCAGTTCCTGTTGTTCAGAAACCCAAAGAGAAGCTGCTTTGTTGTTGGGTCAGTTTGCTGCTGCCGATTCAGAGTGCAAGGTAAATTTATAATTTATTGGCACTTGATGGACTTGAATATGTGTCTTCTGCTTGTGCCTTTAGGTGGAAGATTGTCTTTTTGATGTCAGAAAGTTGACGCAGGTGCATATTGTTCAGAGGGGAGCTGTAGGGCCATTAATTGATATGCTTGATTCACCTGATGTGCAACTTAAGGAAATGTCAGCCTTTGCTCTTGGGAGATTAGCACAGGTTATTGTTTCTGTAATCCTATGTGGTTGACTTGATCTATTTATAATCTTTTTGCTTTATCTTTTCCTTCATTTCTCTGTGCAAATGAGTTTGTGTGGATCAGTGTTGTTGCATATGCCTGGTTTCAGACCAATTTCAATTTTTATGTTTATTGTTATCTTATTTTGTTGATTTAGGAGGCACACAACCAAGCTGGCATTGCTCATAGTGGTGGTATATTGCCATTGCTTGATCTTCTCGAGTCTAAAAATAGTTCTTTGCAGCACAATGCTGCATTTGCGTTATATGGTCTTGCAGATAATGAGGTACAGTCCAACACTTGGTGCAACTTAAACCTTGGTTTGTGGTGAATATTAGTAGTTTGTCTCTAACCTAAAATGGTTGTAATTCTAATTTTGGGGACTGTAGGATAATGTTGCAGACATTGTCAAAGTTGGGGGTGTTCAAAAACTCCTAGATGGAGAGTTCACCGTTCAGGTATGGTTCCTTGCATGATGATATTTGAATTGCTGTTGCATATCATCCTGAAATCAGATTATATGATACGAAGATCCCTGTTCTCCTTTTGACTCCCTTAACTTAGTCATTGCCATGTTATTGCCTTGCAGCCAACAAAGGAGTGTGTTGCAAAGACATTAAAAAGATTGGAGGAGAAGATTCATGGAAGGGTAAGTTCTCTTGCATGTAAAGCTTCTCCTTGCCCTTTATATCTTAGTTCAGCTCTGTTAGGTTTGTCCAGAATGGTAATATTATTATATCACTACCTTGGTCATTATGTTACAAATAACTTGGAGATTCTTTTTGGTCCTCTTGACAGGTACTGAGCTATCTCTTGTATATGATGAGGATTGCAGAGAAGCCTATTCAAAGACGAGTTGCTTTGGCCCTTGCTCATCTTTGTGCACCTGATGATCGAAAAGCCATTTTTCTCAACAATAATGGTACAGTTCCTGATTCCATAGAACTAAGTACTTAGTTATTTGCTTTTGGATGTAATACAGATGCGAGACTGATTTCTTAAAAGGCATTTTTCTTCAACATTTCTCTTCAGGGTTAGAGTTGCTGCTGGGGCTTCTTGAGTCTGGAAACCTGAAGCAGCAACATGATGGTTCAGTGGCCTTGCACAAGTTGGCCACAAAAGCTACTTCAGTCTCTCCTGTGGATGCAGGTCCTTTATCTCCAACCCCACAGGTGAATTGCCATTTGTTTTTGTTCAATCTTTTTTTTCACTTGACTTCTTGTCGTGTTTTCTTATTTAAGAATGAATAAGCTTTTGGTTGTTTCACTTCCAACATTTTCCTGGTTCTATCCTCTTCTAAAACTTATAATTTTCTACTTATAACAGTTTTAGAAAAATCCTATCAAGTCCTTTTGTAGGAATTGATGGGATAAAGTTTTTTGTCATTGTAATTAATGTAGTATTCTACTGTAGTCTGTGCACAAAATAATCTCAAGGATTGCAACAATGTCCTTTTTTTTTCATATGCTTGAATGCTTAGCACTATGTAGTACATAAATATGGACTTCAAACTTTAGTTTACTAGATCAGGAAGAAATGTACGTAGATAAGCACAATTGTTGCTTGCGGTCTGTTCTTTTAAATTGTTTTCTCCAGCGAGTGGTTATGTATGTCTGGTATGACCAGATTATTTTGGCACCTGCTTCTTTTTTTAGTTTAGCAATTATCTATAAGAAAGTAAAGTGGTTCTCAATTGTGAGTTACTTCCCTGCATTGTCCCAGATCCCTGTTTCCACAAATGGGTATCCTGTGATTGTAAAGCATGAAAGGTTATCATTATTAGTGGTCTATTAGGACTCCGATCTGATTTATGATTCCGGCTTTGTTAGCTAATTTTTAGCTAATAGATGAGATTTTTAGAGAACAAGAAATTTAACTTTTATACTTAATTTCTACTCAAGGTATATCTGGGCGAGCAATATGTGAATAATCCTACCCTGTCTGATGTTACATTTTTAGTTGAAGGTAGGTAACCGTTCTTCTACATGTTCATTTTTATGAATTGATATACTTAAGATCTTTTTTGTGTTGTTAGATGTGGATGCTTTATTGTGGTAATCCTTAAATTTCTGTTAAATTTATCAACAGGAAAGCGATTCTACGCACACAGAATCTGTCTTCTTGCTTCTTCGGATGCTTTCCGTGCAATGTTTGATGGGGGTTACAGGGTAAGAATTGATTCATTCAAGTCTGTCACTGTTGCTCATTTGGTTCTTCATTTCATCTGATACATGCATTATGCACGCAGTTATAATTTGAATGTATTAAAATTCTTCCTTTTCATCACCTCTTTATAGTTGCTTGTGTGCTTGGCTCCTAAAGACATTAATATGCAGGAGAAAGATGCACAAGATGTGGAGATTCCAAATATCAGATGGGTTGTATTTGAGTTGATGATGAGGTACGAGTTTGAAATTCTTCAGCTATCTAATATGATTGCAAGTGAGTTGCACTGTCTGATAATTTGTTATGTGTGATTCTAGGTTCATATACACGGGAACGGTGGATGTGAATATTGATATTGCTCAGGATCTCCTCAGAGCGGCTGACCAGTATTTGCTAGATGGCCTCAAGCGACTGTGCGAGTACTCAATTGCACAGGTTAGCTATCAATTTCAGAGTTGCTTCTCAATGGTAGCTGACATTTGAAAGTTAATCTGATGAATTCATTTTGCCTTATTAAGGACATTTCTGTGGAAAACATTTCGCTTATGTACGAGTTATCAGAAGGTTTCAATGCTGTTTCATTAAAGGAGGCATGCATACTGTTCATATTGGAACACTTTGACAATCTGAGTGCTAAGCCGTGGTATGTTCTATTTCATGTCTATAAAGGTTCTTTGGAATGACATCAAAACAGTGGCTTACGACTTTGTCTAGACCTATATTTACATTGTTGTTGTCCGATTGATAGAATTGAACCAGCTACATAAACACTTTTAGGTTAATCTAAATGTTGATTTTTTTAAAAATTTTAATGATGATCCGCATCTTATGTTTGTGATTAATTCCAAATAGTTAATGCTTTTGCTACCATTTTACTGTGTTAGGTTATCAATGCCCATTGGTCCACTTTTCTTTGAATGATTAAATTTAAGATTCAATTAAAGCAGGTTTAGTCTTCTGCAAGTTAATCGTTTAATATTTGCAGGTGTTCATGTTTGATCCGACGAATAATGCCTGAGACACGCAATTACTTCATGAAAGAACTTACCAAACTCATCCAAGCTAACTTGAGGCAATTGTAGGTGTTTTCGCCTTAGGCATGGGTATTGATCATAACATCAAATAGGTGTATATAATCTTTTAGATTTTGGAACTAACGTGAGCCAATTTTGGCTGATTGTCTTTATCAGAAGTCTCATGTTAGTTCTTTCTTTGTCAACGAATATTTCCTTAGTGCAGTCAGCGTATTCACTTGGTTGTGTTTTATTCAGGAAATGTCCTTTCGATTACTCACGCAACGGATTGTAATATAACAATAACTACAGTTCAAACATCAACTCATAAGGTTGGATTTAGATACACATTTGATATAACTCAAACCTACAATGCCACTTATTGAGTTGGACTTACGATTGTTCATCTTGAAACAGAACATGTTATTAGCAGTAAGTGTTAAAATGGGGCTTGATAAGTGATCATAATTTATATGTATTAATAATAATATTAATAAAATTAGTTATTTGATTTGTATTTCTTATTTAATAGTATAATGAATTTTAATCATTTATTTTGGTTATTTGATGGATGTATTAGATTAAAAATTATACATATATAAATTAATTTTTTCTTTACTAATTAGGGTTATAAAAGTTTTTCAATCAAGTTTTAAGAGAAACTAATTTTAATAGAGAACATGGAGGAATTTTTTTATTACTCTATAATAATGATTTTTTTTGCATTAAGTAATATTTTGTTCTAATTATTTCAGACAATTAATTTATTTATGATCTTAAAGTTATGAATGTTAATGTTAATTTTATATTTTAAAATTATGTTATATATGTTGTATTAGAGCTGGATGGACAATTTGTCTATCTATTTTATTATGATTGTTTAATGATGATTGCTAATATTTGGGTGTTTGAAGACTTTTGTCATTATCCACTGTCAATGGTTTTTAATGAGAAAAATAGAAATAAGCTAAGTATCGAGATATGCATGCTTGGACTTTATTTGAAGCCACCTTTATTATTTGTAGTGTCAAAATTTAGAACATACAAATCTACTCAAAAATAAGGATGAAATAGTTCAAAAGCATTAATGTTGGCTTGGACAATGTTGCTTGCAATTTTGTCTTAATTACATATATTAGAATCTAAATAAAGTGCTATCATTTTTTTTAGATTGGAAAGTTTTTATTTTTTTTACTACTAAAAAAAATGAACCAAATATGATAATATAAATTTTAGAAAAAAGATTATTTTTTCAAGTAAGAATTTATGTTAACCAAACAAGTCCGTTGTTGCTACTGTTATGATATCATTTTATATTTCTTCTTTTTGTATATAATTTTAAAAAATAATTACAAGTTTATTCCAATCAACGATCAAAATTCAAAAGCATAATTAGTAGTATATTGGTTGGATGGATGGTTAATTTGAGAGCGTCGAGTCAATATCTCTTATTTAACCACTCAATATACTCAAATTATCTTTCATAAAAAAATAATTTCAAAAGCTCTTAAAGAAAGCTAATTCACGCTTTTAAATGTGACGGGTGGGGATTGGGGAAGCAACGTAGATTTATGAATTTTCCTCTTTTTTTTGGAAAAAGGATGGTTCGTTTCTAACTAGGATCCAGTCAGCATACAAAGGCGCCAAATAGTATCCTACTCCGTTATTAACTCACTTCACCCTTCTCTCATGTTTTGCCTCTCCTTCATTTTAACTTCTTTGTGCCTTTAAGAAAAGGGAAAAGGCAAGGAATATGAAATCTATTGTTAGATCTATCAAAATCTTAACTTCCTCATCATTGTCGTCTCACCTTTTCTGCCGTAGGTATGCCACAAAATCAGTGCTCGACCGAAAGGTGGCCGTCCTCGGCACCGCTGGTGGAATCGGGCAACTGTTGGCTTTGTTGATGAAGTTGAACCCTCTCGTCTCCAGACTCGCTCTCTATGATATTGCTAACACTCCCGGGGTAGCCGCCGATGTTAGCCATATCAACACTAAATCTGAGGTTTGTTTCTTTGATTTGACTTTTTTTTTAAATTTCGATTGTATCATTTCTATTAACTCTGCATGTATATGATGTTGTTAAGTGTTGAAGTTTGTTTCAACATGTTTAATTTTTAAGATTGTTATTTGTGGATCTGGACTTTATTTTTTCTGATCAAATTTAATCCTTTTGTTTTAGGTAGTTGGGTACATGGGGGAAGAGCAGCTGGCCCAAGCCTTGGAGGGAAGCGATGTGGTGATAATCCCAATTGGTGTGCCAAGAAAGCCTGGAATGACTCGTGATGTTCTTTTCAATATCAATGCTGGAATTGTGAAAGGTCTTTGTGAAGCTATTGCTAAGTACTGTCCCAACATGAGTACTTATTTAACCTGATTCAAGGTTTTCTAGTTTACTTCAAATTGTCAAATAGGGTTGCTGAGCCACTGGGAAAGATTTAAATTTGGTCAATTTATTGTGTCTAGAGATAGTTTTGTTTCTATATCTGTATGTTTGGACTTCGTAAGAAAACTTAGAAAAGAGAAGATAAGAGGAAAGTAAGAACTGAGCAGGAATTAATCCATTAAAGAGATCTCATTGCTTCTCATATGGAGGAATATTCCTTCCCCTGTTTCCTTCTTCCCAGTTGAGTGGACATAGTGTTAAAGTAGTGCCCTAAAGGCAATCGATTTTATCGCGTTTTGTACAAAGTTATGTACAGACTTTATTTTCAATAATAAAGAAAGGCATATTTCATTATGATTTATAAGCAAACTAATGAAGTCCATGATATATGACATAGCATGAAGGAAATTATGATGAGATCATACTATTGAGATTCCTATCACGTGCAATTATGTCAATATCTAAATTATCCCTAGTAATAGGATTAATGAAACTAGACATCGTTAATCTAGATAGACTAGTATATGTCAAACTCCTTGATTTGATCAAGTAGTGGATCTCAGAAACTGTAGATATGAGATGTTTAGAGTTGAGATGTGAATGCTTACTAGAGGTAGTAAATACAATGGATGACCTACCATGAGAACATCACATGTATGTCCTATTCTAATGTCAATGATAATCTCATCATAACAATGGTGCAAGTATCTTTAGACTTGAGGTACTCAAGGATATCTTGGATATTGATTCTGTGCTTTGATTCCATTCCTTATTGCCTTACACAAGTCGCTTATAAGATGGTGATTGGGTATAGCTTGAGGTATTCGAAGGTAATTGAGTAGCCAATAGAGGATTCTCCACTTCTGTGATAGCAGAAGATGATACCCATGGCATCTTATCGAGGTCATTACTTGAAAATCTCTGGCCGGAGTATATATGTCTTAAAGAATGTCTTCATTGACATATAGAGTAATGAGTCCCAGGATAAGAACTGATATCACTTGGACTAGATTTGATGTAGTTAGTCTAGTGAGAGTTAACACTTTGCCCATACTCATAACCAAGTGATTTATAGCATGGTGAAATGACGAATTGCACAATAATTATCTAAAGAGGGTTCACAAGATGGTTCGTGGTGAGCACGGGTTCATTCGTCAAATCACTTACTTTCTGGTCAATTGGGGGGTCACGATGTATTGCTAGACACCGCTTATGACTTGCTTAGATTAAGTGTTAATCTAAGTAGCCGTCATAACCGAGAACCTAATGGGTCACACACATAAGAGTGATTCGGAGAATTCATAAAATGGTTTTGGATAGAGATCCATTATATGGAGAGCAATAGAACCAAATGGATCCTGATGAGATCGAGATATGTCCTGATGAGATCGCGACATCGATATTGCTGAAATAGGTGTTTTTTCACACCCGAAACTCGATAGGACCAACCCTAGTGTGACTAGACCACTTCAGCATTTATATATATATATATATACATATATATATACACACATATATATATATATACATACATATATGTATGTATATACATACATATATGTATATATATAACGTGTAAGATGAAGAGGATTGCTTCTTTCATAAGTTACATTTATTGTCTTTGAATGGTTTAGGACAAAAATCACTCAAAGACAAAAATGAAAGCTCGAAAGGTAAAATAATCGTGATATAAAAATGATTTTAACATGTTTTAAAAACAAGTTTTCAAGTCATCCGAAGCTCTCCATCATCCACTTTCAAGTTTCATCTTCTTCCTCCTCTTCACGTGCTCTCCAAGAATAAAGGTAAGAGCTAGCACTCTCTTCTTTATTCTAGCTATTTTCGAATCAAAGAGTTTGATCTGGTTAGGTTCTCTGACCTCTGCATGGATACCGTTAGAGACGGTCTCCTTTGGTCGTTATGATTTGAGAATTTTGGTACTTCTTTGTATAGACACATAGATCCTAGACTTCGGTAAAGTCCCGAAACAATTTTTTTTTATTTTCCACACCGCGTGTATGTGATGCACACACCAGGATTTTCCTACAATAACTGTAACTCATCATGAATGATCGTGAAATGGTAAATTAAATTGGGTGAGATAGTGTTTTGAAGAAATTGGTAAAATATGGTATTTAAGTGACTCTTAAAGTTAGATTTGGAAACGAAGAACAATAGGTTAGCTTACGAAAGTAAGCGAAAATATGATTAACATACGTGTTACGTGATTAAATACTAATCTTGAATTCGGTTAAACCAAATTTATAGTCTTAATGCCTTATTTACTAATTTGGAAATAAACGCCCAAGAGAAACGCACTTTATATAGGTAAAGGAGAGGCACCAAGCACATGAGTGTGCTTGGAGATAAGTTCACAAAACTGTAAGTGTATTTTAACTATTTTATATGACTTAATTCTTTGCAAAAGAATTTTGATGACATGTGAGTGTTCTTTAAATTGAGTTTATGCAAATGGTTTTCATTTGATCATTAAATGAATATTTACACTGAATTTTATGCAAATGATATATTACGAGTGAATATTGCTAGCATAAGTGTATGGTTTGGCAATATATGAGTGTTAATTTTAAAATTAAATTTTATATTATTGAGAATTACATTTTCACAATTCAATTATGAATCCTCTCATACTTGATTTAGGAAATAAGATGAGTCTTAAATGTAAGAGTTACTTTTGCCTATGGTACATCGCTAAGATTTATACATGTTATTATACCAGTATATTTATAGCGGTTAGCCTATCACATGTAAGCGATATAGAACTAGCTCCATAAATAGTGATTAACTAGTCACGAGTAAGCGATGTAAAACCAGCTCTCTGTGACTTATTATAGGTAAACGATGCAAAACTAGCTCCGTAATTACCAGTCTATAGTAGTTAACTTGTTGTGAGTAAGCAATGTAAAACTAACTCCGTAACTAGTGGTTAACCGGTCACGGGTGAGCGATGCAAAACCAGCTCTGTGACTTTAGGCCTAGTGTACCTTATGGTAAAGAAACTAGTAATGGGCTATGTTGAGTAAGGAAAGTCATGAAAATAGTAATTCTGCCACTATTTATGTTAAAAATTGATTTGAGAGATACCGTATGGTACCAATTCTAGTGGTTGACTTATTTTTTTAGTATAAAGTTTTTAGAAAACTTACTACCACCACCATTTATTGATTAAGGAAAATGAAAAATGGAAACTTTTATGTGATGAGTTTAATTTCGAAAAGCATTTCAAAGTAGTTTTTCAAAATAATTGAACTTATATGTTTACGAAATGTTATGCTATTATCATATTTGATGATGCACCAATAAATTATTATGGAAAATGTTTTACCATGAGTTTTATGATTATATAGAATATTGTAGTTATATTGTAATAAAAAGTTCAATTTTCTTGTAAACTGATTACACTCACTGAGCTTGTTTAACTCACCCTTATTTTTATGTTTTTAAGCAAACCACCCCAAGTATGTGTACAAGTATTGCAGTAATTGGAACTCCACCTCAAGATTAGTTGTATTATCAGGTGCTTTGTGTTTGTGTTATTTTTGCTATGCTTATGATATGCTTTAAGTTATTTTAGAAAGAGTTCAAAAATGCGATCCTGTGAATATTAGTTGAGTTGTAAATATCTTTTTCTTAATGAACTACGAGAGCTTTAATCCTTAATGATGTTTTTAAAATGTTGAGATTTGTACGTTTTGTGATTGCTTGTGATGTAGACCTAAGGTCCCATTCCAGAAGATGAGATGGTGTATGAAAACTTCAAAGCATTTTAAGATGTGTTCTGTAGGTATTATTTTGAAATTTTTTGAAAGGTCAAAATATAGCAGTTATGCTACCGAAATTTTTAATAAAATGAATAAAAAATGAAAGGATTTCCTACTATTTTCTACATTTTTAACTTTTAAAGTATAAAAAGTTTTTAACAGACCAATGATGCTTTGCGGGAACTCTTTAGTTGAGTTATATACCGATTGGACGATAACTGTGGGGTCGTCGGGAGGGCTTCACTACGGTTCTTGAAGGGAAACTCCAGGATGGGTCCTTTCAGTAGACCTTAATTTTGTGATCTGTCTAATTAGAATATTGTATAATGAAATGATTAAATTATATAGAAAGATCGTGCACAAAAATGTTAGTTGAAACAAGTTTGATATTCCTAAATATTTGCTTGATTATGATACGTTGCTAGATGTCAGCCTTTATTTATAGGTATAAATTGTTTAATTAGAGAATTAAAGATAAATAAAAGGAGTTTAATTTATCTAATCTTAAATATGAATTGAAATTATAATTTATATCTATTGTGAGTATATTTGGGAACGTAATGGATTACACATAAAGAAAGAGATGAAGAGAGAAAAGATACTTTAATTAAGTTGGACTTGATTATAAAGTTTGAAAATCTTTATTATTAAATATGAGATATTTAATAAATAATAATCAATATGAGATGTTGGATCTTACTTCGGCATAACTAGTATTTAATTAAAATAATTGTAATTCTAATTAAAGATTAATTTGAAATTAAAATTAATTTTAATTAAATTACTAAAATATCTAAAACTATTGTAAATATGCTTAGCGAAGATTTCTTGCTTAATCCTCTTTATAACCATTGTAGAGTTTTTTTAACATATTTTATGAATATTATTAAAGGTTAAACACTTATCGAAATGAGTCAATTTTTAAAATGATTAGAAAGAAATAACAAGAAAACAATGAAGCTTTATATCTAACTTATGCAGGTAACTGAAATGAGTCAATTTTTAAAATGATTAGAAAGAAATAACAAGAAAACAATGAAGCTTTATATCTCATAATTTATATCTTAATCATTATATATAAATAAAGTGATTTTTGCGTTTGAAAAATTATCCAAAAATTCTCATTACGCCCTATGTGCTACTTTCCTTGGTAAAGAGGCAGTATGTTCTAAGCCACGCTCTGGGTCTTGTCTACTACTATTAGTCTAGTGCTAGTAAAACTACGAGCAAAGTTACTGTCGTTATTGGTTGAAAATGGCCTTCGCTTCTTTCTTCAGGAATCTATCTAGAGCCACTCCAATTGCTTTTGGAGGCCTACCAAGTTCCGGTTCGGCTGGCTTTGGCCTTCACTTTGGAGCGATTGCTGCGGCTTCTGGTGGAATCGCCTATTTGTACTACTTGTCTTCACCCAATTTCGTAATACTCATGATTTTGATCTGTGTTTCATTTCAAAACCATTGTTTATCTAGTCAGCCTTTTATCTTAGTTATTCCCATTTCGGTTGTTGAGATGATTCTTGTGTGTTTGGAATTTTAGTAATTTGCACTTGGTGATGAGACCTGTTACTTTTCCATTCCGGGCTTGTTCATGGTTAAGAGGAGTCTAAATAAATAAATGGCTATCTGGGTTTCGATATGGTCATAGAAAGTTTGATTATTGACTAGCACTTCTGAAGCGTATCTTTCTCCGAAGAAATTTTCGGAAATTGTTGTTGACGATGTTTTTATAAGGTTACTGGACAATCTTACAATGAACTGAAAGGGCCACATTTTTAGATGATGAATGAAATTTCCTATAACTAGTAGTCTGCCTTGATTCTGATTTAAGAACAAGTGTACTTGCAGATAAATTTACAGTCTTCAGTTCGGTTAGCTTTGGCATTTTAGTACGTTTTAGCTGATGTTTCCTTCAAACTAAATAACAGGCTCATTTAGATGAGTTCAAGGAAGGGGCTGGCCCAAATATTGGTGAGTCTTCCCACCACCTTCTCCTCCTTCTTCTCCTTTAAACTATTTTGAGATTCTTTTGAAAATCAATTTAGGAGACTGAAGGAATTTCATAAGTTCTAACTGATTAAACATGAACTGCATTATCCTGGAAGCCAATCAAGTTAAAAGCATTTCAATTCTAAATGTGCTTCAGTTTTCACTTGTTGTCCTTTTCGAATTTAGAAGTCATATTGACAAACTATTATCATTTCAGCTCTTAATCCAAACAAATGGATTGATTTTAAATTGCAAGACACTGCAAGAGTTAGCCATAATACTCATTTATTCAGGTATTCATCTTGCTGTAATCGATTTATTGGTTGTTATTAGTTGAATAAAATTTACATATTCATTGTATGTGGAAGGAGGTGATACCAAAACATTAATATGAAAGAAATTAATCACCATTTATATCTCTGATGTTAACTTGTTTGGTAGTGATTACTTAACTATTAGTTAAAATGTCTATTGGGACGTGAATACTTGAGTTGATACCATCTGGTTAGATTACACAAATGTTCCACTAAAATAGATTTGTGGAAGAAGTGGATTCTATTGTCTTTATATCCTTATGCAATATGCAGCTTTCTTACTTTAAATGGACAGCTTTACTTCCTATCTCAGGTGCTAAGAATTCACAAAGGTGTAATATACATACATATATGTTTCCCGCTGAATGTTTTGTAAATGACGTATTCGTACACATTTTATTTGCCTTTTCCCTTTCCATGATGTTAAATGCTTGTTAGCAATTAAGTGCAATCATGAAGGCGTATACCATGCACATCATCTTTTTTTTTTCCTGGCATGATCAACCGTTGGTTATAAATGCACTGTTAGCTCATACTTATTTCCTTGTTTTGGACGTTGGGTGGTGCTTTGGAAATTGCGCTGCTGTACTATGTAATTTCAACTGCATTTACTTTGAGTGTACATTTTTGTGCATAATTCTTTTATTTTCGTAAATTTGTCTTGATGCTTGTGTTTAATAGTTTTATCTTTCAATAAGCTCAATGTTCATAAATGTTTATTAAAATCATTTAACATATTTTTTTTTCTTGTAAAAGTGCTAGAAGTTCATAATTTATCTTGTTCTTTTAGAATGTGAGGTCGATGCATTAAAAATTAAAGTTAATTGCTTAAAAAGTACATTTCAATAGTAGATGGATCAGAGTGACTGGTAATTTGAGTTTGATTTTGCGTTTAAATGGCAGGTTTTCATTTGATCCAAGTGCCAAGTTGGGTTTAGATGTTGCTTCCTGCATTATAACAAGGTATACTTGGTTTCTTCGTCACCAAATGAACTTTTCTATCCATGCAAAATCTTTCGTGAAAAGTAATTCTATCAAATTTGAATTGGACTGTAGTTTATTTGTGATTTGGTTGTTTTGCACATTGTGACTGCAGGGCTCCATTAGGGCAGGATGCTGAAGGAAAAACAAAATATGTTATACGCCCGTAAGCTTTCTGTGATGATGTTTCTATTTTTAATTTGTTTGATCTTGTCTTTCTGATATATCATTCTTCTGAAGTTGACAATTGAAAAGCATATTAAGGATTCAAATCTGGAAAATTGTCATATAACATGTGTGAGATCATTGATTTTATTTTTTCTATGCCTCCCTTTTGTTCTTTGTCTTTTAGGGCCCTTTTGTGAGAAATGTTACGAAAAAGATGCAAAGGTTATTGTTATGTTCCAACTGCTACAATTGGTTATAGATAAATGCTTGGAATTAATCTTGAACTGTATTCCCAGGTATACTCCAATATCAGACCCAGATGCTAAGGGATATTTTGATTTGTTAATTAAGGTATGCTCTTTTTGGATCTGATGACATTTTCCATGTTTCATTTGTGGGTCAAAGATGTTGCAACATGAGCTGGAAGAGCAGTTTCTGCTGCAAAAGAATAGATCAAAAAATTTGTCCAAGTGTCTAATAAGAGTAGGAAACTAAATTTTAGCTTCTTAACCGGAGGATTGCAAATAAAGAGAAGATGAGATGCAACAGAAGAATAGGAGACTAATAAGTGATATTGGTCAATCATCTGAATTTGCTTTCTCCATTTCTCAAAAAATTTTGCAGGTTTATCCTGATGGAAAAATGAGTCAGCATTTTGCCAGCTTAAAACCTGGTGACTCTGTTGAAGTGAAAGGGTAATTGTGCAAAGCATTAGTTGTTGTAGGTTTTGCTGAGTTGATGTCCTTTTCACAGAATCCTTTGTCTGTTGCAGGCCCATCGAGAAACTCAAATACTCTCCCAATATGAAAAAGCATATTGGAATGGTAAGACTGGTTATTTAGAACAATATAATGGTTTTAATCATGCAAGGAGAATGGTCAGAAAAGATGTCCACCTTTTTTTCACTAGCATCTTTCTTCTTTCAAACAGCCTGTTATGACAATACAGCCCCCTGCTTAATTTCTGCACAGCATGTGGTCTGATATTTATCTGTTGTTTTTTGCATAGTTGCTTTTCTATTTTTATTGGAACTTCCAGTATATATTTTTTAATTAATCTGTCTGATGGAATGTTATCAGTGGTGTTGCTCTAGTTGATTATTATCTATCTACATGTTTATGTTGCTGAATTATTTTTATTCAGATTGCAGGTGGTACAGGCATTACTCCAATGCTTCAAGTTATTGAAGCTATTCTTAAAAATCCCTATGACAACACTCAGGTAACTTTTATATTAATGATAATAGATGGTGGCACTGATCCCACTGTGGTAGGAGTTTTTCTTCAAATTGTGACTTATTTTCCTAACACTTGGATCAATATCTAATGAACATTTCCAATTTTCACAGATTTATTTTGTATCATAAGCCAAACTGTTATTAAATTTACTTGTTTAGGCCCTATAATATTGTTAACAAATTTACTGATGATGGCTTGTTGCCTCAACAGGTATCGTTGATTTATGCAAATATCTCCCCTGATGATATACTTCTTAAACAAAAGCTTGACTTTCTTGCTGCTTGCCACCCAAATTTTAAGGTATTAGTTCATTTATTCAAGAAAACTGTGTATAAAAAAAAATTGCAAATGTAAACTGATAAATTCTTTAACATGTAAAATATGCAGATATTCTACACTGTAGACAATCCATCAAAGAACTGGAAAGGAGGTATAGGTTATGTGTCCAAGGATATGGCCATGAAAGGCTTACCTGGTCCTAGTGACGATGCACTCATCCTTGTAAGTATCTTCTAGTAGCGCATGTATACTTGTCCTTCCTACATTTTTGATAAATCAATATAGTCTGTTAAATTTATTATTGCATTGGAGGACCATTACAACAGTTACATAATGCCAGAACTTTAGAATTGAACAATCTGACATGTTTTCCCTTGGTTGTAAGATGAAAAATGTAGAGCTTCCATTTTTATAATTGATTTTGCATATATGTATTTCTCTTGCTAATCTCTTTTTGATGAAGTGTTTCTATTAGTTTCAGTTTTGGTCAACATTCACCGGACTGTAATCTTCTAGATCATTTTACTATGAAGCACTAATAGATAAATCGATTTCTTCTTCTAAATCTGAGCATGCCAATTTAGATCAAGTGTATTGTTTTGTTTGAATGGTCTTCTGGGTCTTCATAATCTATGTCAGATAGGACTTTCTGATGTCTGCACTCTATCACATTTCACCTTTGTATCTGTATGCAATTTTACTAGCTAAATTATACACTTTTAAGCAGCTTATTCCAACCCATCATCAACCTAGAACTAGGATTAGTAAAACTAATAGATAATCATCATTGTTACATGTGGTCAATTTTGTTCTTGCACTGTTGCAGAATGATTTAGATTATTGAAGTTGCTTATTCTAATGTGTATAGTTGGTGCTTTGTTTTAAAATTAATAATCGAAAATGGCTCAAATGGCTGACATAAAATCTGACAATGAAGTAATGTAATGGCTCCAGATACCAAGTCTTATTGTTCTGGAGGCATACTGGTGCAGTCCATTTCATTGTTATTTATTTTCTATTTCTTGTGATGTAGGTGTGCGGCCCTCCAGGGATGATGAAACACATTTCTGGTGAGAAGGCCAAGGATTACTCGCAGGGAGAGGTACTAGTAATTACCGTGCCAATTTTGTTGTGGAAAGTCAAAACTTTCTTTTCTCGGATTTACTGGTTCTTCACTTCATTGCAGCTTACTGGCGTGCTCAAGGAACTTGGATATACCGAGCAAATGGTTTACAAATTCTAAAGAGTCACTGAAGCTTCTGACAGCAGCGTTTTCTGGTTGTCAGTGTAATAAGGCACATTCCTTTAGTATCAAATAATTTGGAAATGAGTAGATTTTAAAGATTTCGTTACAGATTCCTTCAAGAATCATTGTAGTCGAGAATAGGTTGTGATACGTGTGAGTTTGGTTCTGATGACTCAATGAGATTGTCTAAGAATTTAAGGGACTTTTCACGAGGCCGCGGCCTAATTCACCCGTCAACACGAATAGAAGAATGGAGTTCTATCAGACATTTGCTAAAACCCTTTTATTCGTTTCGATGCCTGCTTAGTAGATTTTGAATTTTGAGAAACTGTTTCTGCTACTGATTATGTTTACACAGAATGAATTTATATGGCTTTATAAGAATACTAGTTCTTAAAATATTTTCCTGAAATTTTGTAACAGCTAACATTATTTCAAACTCTTTTGAATACATCGCTAGTTCCATGCCCCCTCAAGCCGAAACTCGGTTTGAGAGTTCAGTGAACTCTGCTTGGGGGCCTACTTTGTGTGTCAGCTAATTGATCCGCCATGAGTAATTCTTTTCTCCCATTCTGAACCCAAATTCCGATGAAATGAAAATATATGGCAACATGTTCCATTCGATAATGGAAAACTGGGTTGGAGCATGATTGATTGATTGGCACCAACGCTCACACAATATATGACAGAATAAGAAGGCAGTTGAAAGTGGAGTTTAGACAACAGTGAAGTATTCCAATTGCAGCAGCTGTATCAGACACCGACCTATGTTCAGCCTTTGTGGATAATCTTGCAAGCAGCAGCTGTATCAGACACCGACCTATGTTCAGCCTTTGTGGATAATCTTGCAACAGTTATACTTTTTAGAGCTCTGCGAAATTGCATTGCCGCCAAGACAGATGATATGTGCACCAGTGGATATGAAAGTACCTTTGTCTCCTCCCTGTTTACAAATGAAAAAACATGCTGGAAAATTGGAGATTGACGATGAGGTTGAAGACATTAATGGCATGTTTGGTTCAAGGAATAAAATAAATAAGGAATATAAGAATAACTAAAGAGGAGGAATAGAATAGAATGTATGTTATTTTGTTTGGTTCAAAGAATGGAATAGATAAAGAATTTATATTCCTGTGCTTAGTTTGAAAATATAAACTTAAAATGATAAAGGAATAATTAACAAAATGATCAAAATATCCTTATTATTATTATTATTATTATTATTATTATTATTATTATTATTATTAATTATTATTATTCTTCTTCTATTTATTATTATTATTATTAACTTTATTATTCTTATTATTAATAATAATTATTATAAATTTTCTACTTATGATTAATATTAATAATATTATTATTATTATATATTATTAATTATTGTTATTAATTATTATTATAGATTTTCTACTTATTATTATTATTATTAATTATTGTTATTATTATTATTATAAATTTTTTACTTATTAATATTTTTATTAATAATAATAATTTTATTATTATTATTATAAATTTTCTACTTATTAATATTAATATTATTATTAATTTAAATTAATTATTATACAAAATTAATTTTGTTATTATTATTTTTATTATCATTATGGCACTAAGAAATTATG
>JANSVB020000180.1:1602027-1613129 GCA_025504935.2 Erythroxylum haughtii
GATATCTTTAGGAAAAGTTATAGTAATTTTCCCGATTCATCTGCTTTTTCTCATTCGTCTGCCTTTTCATTTGGTTTCATCTATACCTATAGTCTGCTCCATTTTTGACCCTTAAAATGATAGAATCTGCCCTCAAGGTCTTATGAAAGTTGTATATCTTGAAGTCTTATTTTGAACCATATAAATAAAACCCTAATCTGATATCTTTAGGAAAAGTTATAGCAATTTTCCCGATTCATTTGCTTTTTTTCCATTTGTCTGCTTTTTCATTTGGATTCGTCTGTATCTATCGTTTGCTCCATTTTTGACCCTTCATACGATAGAATCAACCTTCTAGGTCTTCATAAAAGTTGTAGATATTAAAGTCTTCTTTTGAAACATTTAAAGAACACCCGAATCTATCTCTGTAGGGAAAGTTATAGCAATTTTCCCAATTCGTTTGCTTTTTCCCATTCGTCTGCTTTTTCATTTGGTTTCGTCTGTACCTATCGTCTGCTCCATTTTTGACCCTTCAAAAGATAGAATCTACCTTTAAAGTCTTATTAAAAGTTGTATATATCAAAGTCCTCTTTGAAATTGTCCTAAGATGATGTTAAGCCGACATCTGTAGAGAAAGTTATTCCATTTGTCCGTGGATAGGCTCAACATGATTGAGGACAAAATCTTGTTTGATTCTTTTGGTCATAACTTCTTCTCTAGACACCCAAATGACTTGATTCTTAAACCATTGGACTTGTAATACATTGATCTACATCTCCACAAAAAATAATATCTATATGAAATGAATTGAGAAATATTGAGTAAAAAACGTGGGACGGGTACAGTGAGTGTGCTCTTCAGTAATATGAACTGGTGTTATTCCACTGAACATACTTCTGTATTTTAAGTATATCTAGATCTGTAGGATTCCAAATGAGATAAATTTTAATTTGGAGTAAACTAGAGACATAGGGCTAAAAATAATTTTAAGAAGTTGAATTTTGAACCAGTCTCTAAGATGTTTAAATTCTAGATGAAAGTCGTGCATAGTATACTGTTTTGGACAAGAGAAGTCCGAAAATGTTTGGGGAAATACTTTAAGACTTTTGAACCAAATTGAATGATTTTTGTATCTTTAGAAACTTAAGACAGTGGGGAACACTTTCTAGAAGGAAGTGTTATGTCGGAAGGTTTAAGGGTATTGTGGGCAAGACACTTAAGTATAAAAGACATAAGGCATAAATGGAAGGACAAATGGGACATTTCTCGATCATTAAGAGCATAATTGGAAGAAGAAACGTTGTCTTGCATTTTAAGAAGAGAGAAGAACAAAAATTTAAGAAAAAAAGGAGAGAGTGTTATAAAGAAGAGAGAGAAATGTGAAGAGAAGAAGAGAAGGAGAGAAAGAAGAGAAAACAAGCTACGGTTTCAATTGTGTTAACCTTCAAGAGAGATTTTGGAGTTGTTCAATAAAGGAAAAAGGAAGAGGAAGAGAAGAGCTTCCCTTTGAGCTAAATATCCCTTCATTTGGTGAAGAATGAAGGGAACCAAGAGAATTCTACCCAACAGCAAGGGGAAAGACAACCTTGACTTGGATCTTAGCAAGGAAATGAGGTGGGTAATGTATTGATAGTTATTGTGTGATCGGGCAAATTCTCGCCTATGTATGTGTATGTTATTTTGCTTGGAATTGATTTGTCAGAAATTGATATCATTGTGAATGTTTGGAAATGTATAGCGATTATGTTATTCCTTGAAAAAGGTTATAACATTTTGAGTTAGCTAAAAAGAAGAAAAGCATGAAATTTGAGCAATTGATAAAATGATTTTGAGCATGATTATGTGTTTTTGTTTGGGCAAGAGAGGAACCCATTTCATTAGTCACGTGCATGTTGACCCATAGCCTTCTCCCAGATGCCTGCTTGAGGCCACGAGATCTTGAGAATTCAGACTTGTTTTGTTGACGAAGCAAACTTCAGTTTCTCTGTTTCGTTCCACAGAACTCTCAAGCCATTTATGTGTGCATTTCATAATTGAATTGCTAAATATGAATCATTTGGCGTGTTATATGTTATGAATTTTGAGCTAAATTACTGAATGCTTAAATTACTGAACACATATATATACATATTCATCTACATATGCTTGACTTTGGTCAATTGCTAATGGCTATAAATATATTAGCCACTAAGTTGTGTAGCTCACCCCACGCTCCCCTTCTCAGGTGCAGAAAGAGAAGATTAGCGATCCTTGCAAGGTATTGGAACTCCAAGATAGTTAGAGACTTTTGTAATGAAGTTAGTTCAGGAAATTTTGAAATTTAGGATCATTTTAAGCATAAGCATTCAAATTGTATCGTGTGTATTTTTTGTATTTTGTATCTTATAATAAACCAAAGCGGTGGTTTTTGAAAAGTAAAGATGTTTTGAAAACAAGCTTTGTGTTCTGTGATGGGCCCAAGTAATTACTGAAACTATGATGTGTTCAATAATGTTTGTATCTTTGTGACAAAAATCGTTTTAAATAAATCAGGTCGATTTGATTATCGATTTTTCGTGTATGCGTTATTATTTTAAAAAATTTGCAATGAGTTTTGATTGTTAGTATGTCTCCGAATGCTGGGTTCTAGAAGTGGGTCCAGCACCTTCATTCTCATCTTCAGGTGATGAGCAAGAGATCGAGTGATTGAGAGTCAAGACATCAATCTGGATTTGCATATTTTGTTTTGTTTTGGAGTAATTTATCTAAAACAAGGTTGTAGTCACATGTTGAGAAATTATTGTTCAAGTACCCTTTGTAATTTGGGATTTTGGTGAAATGATGTATTATGGCTAGGAAAGCCAAGTGAAGCTTTGTAAAACACTTATGTTTTGATGATAATGAAGTATGATTGTATTGTTAGCTCATGATTGTATTTTTGGCTCATGACTCTTAAAGTTTGTACTTTGCATTTTCAATGTTTTCATAGGTGTAGAAATTGTGTTCTAACTTTAGGGAATAACTGTATTGATTTAGGTAGAATCAGACAAAATTGTCTTCACTAAAGTTGTAGCTTATTTTTTTAGCTTTCCAACTCTATAAAGTATGAAATTTTTTGGATATCGGAGTTAAGAGATATGATAATTATAAGTTGGTAATGCTACATAGGACGTATACATAACAACTATGGTGAAAGATGGAAATTTGTTGTATAAGATGAATCATTTGAGTTAAGATTTAGGAGATTTATAAAATAATTTTGGTAATTAAATGGTTAAGAAGTGATATTACATTATAAGAAGTGAATTTGGGAAGATTAGGAGTGAAAGTAATGTTAGAATGGATGTAGGAAGCATTGGAGAGGCTTTGAAGGGGCTTAGGTAACCCCTATATCTGTTAAACGGACTTTAGGTCTATTAAACAGACCTTCTTGGGTCTATAAGGACCCCCAGCATTGCCTATGTCTGTTTAATGGACATTAAGGCCATTAAACGGACCTTCTCATGTCTAAAATGCCCCCCAACCCTTTGTATGTTCGTTAGGCGGATATGTAGGTCCGTTTAACTGACACACACTATATGCTTATAGAGATTTGCATTTTTGACCCTGTAAATGGCAAAATATCACTTTTTAATCTTCATGAAAGTTGTAGATCTAGAAGTCCTCTTTCAAACCATCAAAAAATGACCTCAATCCGAAGTTTGTAGAGAAATTTGTTCTAATTGTCCCAAAATAGGTACAATATGATTAAGGATAAAAACATGTTTGATTCCTTTAGCCATAACTTCATCATCCGACCTCAAAATGGAGTGATTCTTGAAGAAAAAGATTCATAACACATTTTTATACCTCTCAATAAAAATTGGCATCCATTGGTGTTGATTTGGAAAAGATTGATGGAGAGAAAGTTAGGAAATTGATTGGAAGAGAATTGGTTGTTTACCAAACATACTTTGGTATTTTACTTATATCTTGAACTGTGGAGCTCCGATTGAGGTGGTTCTTGCTTCAAATTAAATTAGAGACTTAGATGTTTTGAAGAAATCAAATTGTGATTTTGGGTGAGTAACTAGTGTGGGCACACTACTCTTATGGGATGATGACTAATGAGGGTTCTTTGAAATAACCTTACAGGAAAATACACACGCTCACGTCTTATGATATTCCGGAATGTTAAGCTTCAAAAACAAGGTCCAACATGATGAAAATGTGTTTGGAATATTTCATGCTTATGAAAATCATGTTTTCAAAAAAGTGTCATTTTGAGCAACATGATTACAAATTGTGAAATGCATGATTATGTGGGTTTAGTTTGGTCCATTTTGTATGTCAAGTGCACTTTGACTAAAGACTTCTCCCGCATACCTGCTAGTGGCTTAGAGCTCCTTCACAGACTCCCCTAAGTTCAAGGCTACGTAGAAACTATTATGTTAGATTGCGATAGTACATTCCATTCACGACTACGTAAGACCATTTTATGAAATTATGTTAGTATGTTATGTTTATGGACCTACTCAAACCATTTTGATATGTTTATGTAATTATGATGTATTGGCAAGTTTGA
The DNA here is from genome assembly GCA_025504935.2 of Erythroxylum haughtii. Taxonomy (NCBI): domain Eukaryota; kingdom Viridiplantae; phylum Streptophyta; class Magnoliopsida; order Malpighiales; family Erythroxylaceae; genus Erythroxylum; species Erythroxylum haughtii. Next base: position 1,606,550 of record JANSVB020000180.1, read on the forward strand.
TGGATACATGACATATATGAGTTGTGAATTGGTTTAACAAGTGGAGAAATTGATAAATATTTGTCTTATAGATTTTTAGGAGAATTTGTTATGATCGTGAATGTTTTATGTGGTTTTTGTTTGTTACTGATTATAAAACTGTTACCCACGAGCTTTAAACTCACCCCCCTTTCCATCCCATCTTCAGGTGATGAGCAAGAGATCAAGTAACCAAGAGTCGAGGCATCACTCCACTTTTGCAATGTTTTTGTATTTTAAGTTAGATTTTGTAAACACGAAGCTTTAGTTACATTTCAAACTTGTTAGGGCAAGTATCTTTTGTGTTTTGGGTTTTCGAATTATGATGTATTGTGGCTTGAAATACCCATTAAAGCATTGTAAAACTCTTATCTTATGATGTTAATGAAAAATGATTGTGTTTTACTCATAACTTTCCAAGTCTTTACAATGCATTTTTAATCTTTTCATAGGTGTAGAAATTGTGTTCTAACTTCAGGAGAAAAAACTGTATTAACCTAGGTTGAATTGGACAAAATTGTCTCTTGAAAGTTGCAACTAATCTTTCTAGCTTTCCAACGGTATAAGTATGAAATTTTTTTATATTGGAGTTAAGAGATATGATCATTATAAGTTGGTAATGTTGCATAGGATGTATACATAGAACAATTGGTAACTGAATGTTTAAGGAGTGATATTACATTAGAAGAAGTGAATTTGGGAAGATTATGAGATAAAATAATGTTAGAATGGATGTAGGAACCATTGGAGATGCTTTGGAGAGTGTAGTTAGTGATTTAGAGCTTTTGATGATGTGAAGAAGACCCTATAGAAATCCCTTCGTCTGATTCATCTTAGACTGAATCACTTCGTCTGATTCATCTTAGACTAAATCGCTTCGTCTGATTAATCTTAGACTAAATCCCTTCGTCTGATTTACCTTAGACTGAATCCCTTCGTCTGATTTACCTTAGACTGAATCCCTTTGTCTGATTTACCTTAGACTGAATCCCTTCGTTTGATTCACCTTAGATTGAATCCCTTCGTCTGATTCATCTTAGACTGAATCACTTCGTTTGATCCATCTATACTTTTATAAATTCGAGATTTCATCCCTCTAGATGGAAAAATCTCTCTTCAAGGTCTCATAAAAGTTGTAGATCTAGAAGTCCTCTTCAAAACCATCGTAAGATGACCTTAATCTGACATCTCTAGCAAAAGTTATGATAATTGTCCCGAAATAGGCCCAATATGATTGAGGACAAATACACGTTTGATTCTTTTGGTCATAACTTCATCATCCGACCTCCAAATGAAGTGACTCTTAAACCAATATATTTCTAACACATTTTTCTATCTTTTTGTAAACATTTATAGCCTTTGGTCTTAATTTGAAAAAGATTGATAGAAAGAAAGTGAGGGATCGGTTGGGAGAGCATGACTGGGTTATAAACATACTTTGTTTTTAAGCATATCTTAATCTATAGAGTTCCGAATGAGATAGTTCTTATTGAAAAATAAACTAGAGACATAAAGCTACAGTTGTTCTGTGATTTTTACTTAATAACATGAAAAATATGTACCAATTACAGCATGTTGTCCCATACTCTATACCTCACCAACTAAGTTATTTTTAGCAAACTGAACACCCTAGAAATCGTATCTAAATGCGTGTCTAACATATCTTTTAGAGACATAAAATATTGACATATAAAGTTCATAAAGGGAGAGAGAGGAAGATGAGAGTGATATTGTTTGCTTACCATGTTTACTTCTCAGTTGTTTTGTAGGTACGCCAATACACCAACTAATTTATTGTATATGAGTCTAAAATGTTATGGTTGAGAAAATTAAGAGAGATTTATCTTATTTACTTTTGAGTTTCATTCAAAACTAATAAATGGAAGAAAAAGATGCTACATTCTACTAGTAAGATATAATCAAATAAGCTGATAAGATTCACAATAGGAAAAGGGAAATGCACTTAGATATCAATCTTTGTACAACTTGTTCTATTTACTCCATTTGGAGGGGAAGAAATAGCAGGTTATGAACTTGAAAAGGTATAGTCATGAACTTACTTATAGGGTTTGTTGTTGGATTAGGGAAATATTGCAAGTCAATCTCACAGGAAGGATGACTGCCTCTTTCAGAAGACGCAGAGTTTGAAATAAGTTTTTAATTTGTTGTTTCTTATAATGTTGTTATAGAGTAGCATGAATTTTATATTCCTTTCATTGTAATTACATAATTGTCATGTACTTTGTTCTTTGATGCTCATTCTTGAGCTTTAATGAATTTTTTAACTTAAAAAGAGTTTAAATTTATCCTTGAAGCTTTTACCAAAATACATATTAGATCATAACATTTCAAAGCATTCAAAATGAGCCATGATATTTAGAAATCGCTCAATTTAAACCCTAAATGGATGAAAATATTGATGAAATTATATCCTTGTTTGTTATATACCACATCAACATTGATGTGGCATATATATTTTTATTAGTCTTGTAAACCACATGAAATAATAGTAACCACACATTTTAATTAAACTTTAATTAATTATCCTTAATTGTGATTATTTATAATAAATTCTAATTAAACCTTAATTTAATAACAATAATGTAACTTAGCCTAATTAACCTAATTTTAAGTTACAAAATTTTTGATTTGGATATAACACAATCAAAGTTAGACCTTTTGGAAGATAATAAAATTGATTTGTTTTAAGGGAGAAGATGAAATGAAACAAAAAGCTATGAAGATGAATTTTTCTGAGGATGATGTCCATTGTTAATAATGAAAGAGTTAAAGAATATGATCCATTGGATTTTTTTAAGAGAAATAAAAATAATCTAGTCAAAGGAACCAGCTTTAGACTTCTTTTTCTTATGTTTCTTTTTAATGTATGATACTCTTCTTTTCCTTTTCTATTTTCATTGTTTCTTATCAATGTTCTCCATTTTTTGTCATACTTCTCTCTATGTCATACTTGTTCTTACTCTCTAAGTTGTATTCTCCTCTAGAGCCCATTTGTTATTCTCTCTCATATTCATTCTTTATGTCTATTAATTGATTGTTTATTATTCTCTACTATGTTTTTTTTCCTTTCATCCTTGTCTCCATCATTTCTAAACACTAATTGGGTCCTAAATGTTGTAATAAAAGCTTCACCAGTTGCCTAATGTGACAATAAGATTAAAGCAATTCAGAGATAACTATGTTCATTTTGACAACAAATTATTGTAGCATTTCTAAAGTAACACTAAAAATTCTGGAAGAAGATGAATGAAATATTGTATTCTCTTAACTATCTTCTATGATCTTATCTCTCCAGTTTTCTTTCTTTTTTATGCATCTATTTCCTTTAGCTTGTTACTCATATAAACTACTCCTTTTAGACATGGATCTTGTAGAGTTTATAGAAAATATTTAGAGTTTAGAACTCAAATTTTGAATTTTAGAAATTAAGGTTTTATTAGTTAAAATTAGGTTAATTAGGGTTATGTTAGATTATTTTTTTGAATTAGGGTTATTAGTTTTAATTAAATTATTTTTGAAAATAATTGATTTATTTAATTAGAACTATGCAATATAATGTACAAGGTAAAAGCATATCAATGGAAATGGCCTAGATAGCCAATGGAAATGGCCTAGATAGCCAATAGGAAAATGGCCTAGATAGCCAATAGGAAAATGCTAATCACTGAATCATCTAGAAGAGCTTTAGTTTTACAACAGATGAAATTATGTTCCTTATGTCATTTGCTATTACTAGTAATCTCATATTATGGAAAATTTTGTTTTTAGCTTCTTCTATTGACTTACATGGCTCTTTTTTGAATATTAAATTGTTCTTAGTCCTCCATATTTACCAAATGATAGTTCTTATCCCCAAAATGAACACCTTCTTGTCCCATTTGTAGTTTAATTTCAGTCTATTGACCCAGTTGATGATATATGGCTAGTTTGTTGATGTTAAAGGTATACCAAACATATCCAAATGAGTTAGTCATATTCCTTTGTAATATGAGAATTAAAAGAAAAAGTTTTTATGCTTCCTTGTGATAGTCTACACAGCATACACATTCTAGATTTTACATCAAACTTTATCCTATCTCTGGTGTTACGCTTTGGAGCATTGCTAGCTATAAGAGGAATGATATTGATGATGGAATTGATAATCCCAAGCTAGATTTGTCTGTGTGAGTCTCTAACTAGCATCTTATAGAAGTATCCTACAAGAAGAGGTGGTGAATAACTTGTTGGAGTCCTTTAACCATCAAAATTTATTATATATATATAATTAAAATTAAAGATAACTAATTTAAAATCAATTAAATTTTAATTAAAATATATGGGCCTTATTGTGCACATTGGTTGTTAGAAGCCTTGAAATTTTGATTCATTGCTACCTCTTCCAAGCTCAATAACTTCTCAGCTCTAACTAAACCAACAAAAAATAGACTAACTGATTTCCTAGACACAGTATGGAACAGTGGTTAGATGAATCCCACGTACCATGAGTTTACCCTAAGGAGTAAATAATATAGAAAAAGATCCTTATATTCTTCACCATTCTTTGAAAGATTAAATTAAAAAAACTAAATAACCTAAAGCAAACGGTATAAGGAAACCAAATTCGAACACATGCATCCTTGACTGAATGACTTCATCATTGTCACAATGAACATAAAGAGTTTTCTCAATCGATGATTATTTCAAAACTATCAATTTACCTAATCATGTACAAACCATTAGGACATTGCCACTACCTTCATTTTCATCAACATTCTCTAGAAGATTTAAGCAACCTTTACACAACGTCTAGTATATACAGCCACACATTCATCTAATATCTTCGTACCTAGAAAATGAGATACAGAGAATAAAGAGAGACAATTAAGTCAAATGAGACTAAAAACCTTAAACAAGAAGATCAACCATTAAAGGCAAGCAATGATTAGAGTTTAGTGAACAAATTTCTTATGCACTGATTTGTTCTTCAGTAGGGAGGATTCTATCAAATACCTCCATCGAAACTCATTTCTGCCGTCAAAAAAATTTGTCACGTCAACATTTTGTGATGAGTTTATGTTAAAATGCAATATAAACAAAAACACATCATATATATAAAGCACAAAAATCAAAACATGTTAGAGAGAAGTTGGAGGTAATGTTACAATAGGTAGACATTAGGATGTGGGTTTTTTCTATTGTATTGCAATGAAATGGGTATGAAGCTATAGATCACAAAATTGAAGGAAAGTTGGAATGAAGCACACTTGTAGCAAGCATTTTTAACATATGCAACTATAAATAATATATCATCAAAGTATTTGGTTTTTTCAAGTGAAAGACAGAAGTGACCTAGTCTCACTTTACAATGGAAGTTAGAGCAGCTATTTGCGTCAACAGTTCAATCTCAGATGTAACTTGGTACATCCAAATTAGAAAATGGTAACCAAAATAATGAATGTTGATTGCTTTAACCTTTGATAATTTTCCCAGGAGCCCTACACATCAAAGTAGTAAATTTTAGCAAAGTCCAAGAAAGTATTATTTAATAGATGCAATTGTTAAAATTAAGATGAATTGTTTATAAAATCTAAATTTTGCTATCATAAATGTTTAGCTACAGATTCAGGAGATATTATAATAAATGTCTTTGCTAACCAAATATATCAGTTTATTGAACAAAAAACTTGATATAGAATATTGCGAAATCTTGATGGTAATTGTAAAATCCCAAACCTTTCCTTTCAATGAAGGTAAATTTTTATGTTTAGTGAATAGTATTTTTTGCATGAATGGTAATTTTTGGGGACTTGAATTTGAAAAGAATTAAACAAATTCAAAATAAGTATTAGAGTCTATTGGTGCTGAAATGAATCGAAAATAATTATGATTGGATGGATTTTAGGAATTTAGGAAGTTTAGGACTTAAAATGCCCTTTTTGAAAATAATGGATTTTGATGTTTTTAGCCCCATTCAAATATTTTTTAAAGCATCCATTCAATACATATCAACCCTAATAAGAGTATTTCATGGTCAATTTTTTGATAAGCCCGTTGCAGAATATTTTTTGAATGTAATTTGGTTAGTTAGTGAATTAAATTCATTAAGGGACAATTTGGTCTTTTTTTATAGTAATTAAGGGCAAATTGATCTTTTTAAATGATGAATAGTGGATTCATCATGGAAAATGACATGTGTCATGTGCTAAAGGAGTAAACTTAAGACAATTGCTTCATTCTTTTTGTCATAATCGTGAGAGTGAAAGTGAGTTACCCCAAGTGAAAAAAAAGAAGAAAAGGAGAAAGCCAAAGGTGGGTTTCAGCAAAGCTTGAGAGAAGAAGGATGTAGCTAATTTTCCATGATTTGGAGCATGATTTGAAGAAAGCTTGCAATTTTCCAAAAGATTGAAAGAAAGTGGTAAGTTTTCCTAACTATGTTTAGTGAAATTCTATTTTAGGATTCTCGGTTTACTTGAGTAGTCCTAGTGTTTGTTGGACCAATGGTGGTTGACAAATTAAATCCCACTTATGTTTTGATAATAATAAAATGTATAGAATTGGTTAA
>JANSVB020000180.1:1930108-1943918 GCA_025504935.2 Erythroxylum haughtii
GAATGGGCATACACGGCCTTTTTCGTCATATTGCCCGAGGGGCCTGCTGGTTCGGAGGGCGCCATTGTGATTTAGGGACGTATTCTCGCGATCTCAACCTCGTCGTCGCAAGCTTCCACTCTTCTACGATTCCGCCTGCAATCCGGGACTGAACTTTTTGATGGAGCTCATTCTGCCGGGCGGTCAAGATTTTCAGCAGTCACGGCCAGCATACACACTAGGGTAGGTACATATGTACCTGCCCGTTCCGCAAACCTCCAGTACGATGTAGGTGGGTGCCCCACCGTCTCTACGGGGCTAAATATGTACGTGGGGTTCATGGATGCCGAGACCCCCACTCGGGCCGGAGGCGGCGGGCTGGAGGTCCCTAGCAGAACCCTTATCAGTGAGGGGCCCCTTGGCGTGTATCCCTCCCATCACACTGGGCAGAGAAATATATCCCATACTCGAGCATATGTACGGGCTTACCTTTGGGTTCTATGGTAGGGACAGTAAGGGTGTGAGACGAAACATCCAGGGCTAAAGGTAGGTAGGTAGGTAGATTCAGCGATCATGGTGCTCACCCTAGTATCTCCCGTAGGTATGTAGGGTAATTGAGGGCTACGTGCGAAGGGGGTCACTCACTTCGGCTCCGGACCAAAGGTATACTGTAGTAAGAAGTGCTCAGATTGGATCCAGTCGTGAGGCCGTACTTGCACTTGCTCCTAATAATAGCCCTGGGTTTTGCCATTCAGAGTACATCGTATGCACTAGTTGTTGTTCATTAAGTCGCCCAACATCATCTATTAAATTCACCTAGGGGATTACAAGGTTCCGTTAGGGCCCAGTGCTCGGTGGGAAAAGTGTAAAGCCGGCGTGAATAGATCGAGGAGATTCCAATAGGTATTTAGCCGTGCTGAGCTGAATGATATTCAGATCAAGATCCTCGTTTACCTGTCTGAATTTCTCTGCCCCAGACACACCACAAGCTGACCGGCCATATCTCCAAAGCAAGCAACATGTCCTCCTCATACTTCCCCCTCCTTCGCGTGCCAGCGGAGATCCGAAACGAAATCTATGAGATTTGGGCCGCCGGGTACGTGGAAGATCGTGACCGCATTTTCGTAAGTCATCTTCTTCGTTACTTGCCCATTCGGCGCCGCATCCACCGCGCGTTCTACGAGGCCATGCGTTGACGCGGTTGCGCAGATCCGGTCGGGAAATGTGAAATTCCAGGCCAGAGAGGCCTACCCTGCTCTACTGCAGACCTGCAGGCAAATCAACAGAGAAGCGTATGGCATCTTCTTGAAGGCGATCCGTCTCGAAGTTATGCCGGCTTTAGACCACCGAGTTTATGTACGCGGCCAGGCGGTTCCCACCAGCAACAGGACGCACGATGTGCGCAATCTGAAGATTCGCATGGGCACCTGGCTCGAAACCAGCCATGTCATTTTCTGCCTGTGCAGGCTGTTTGAAGTGGAGGACTTACAGCGTGTGGTCTTCAAGATCGGGCCCAGTGTTTTCACATGTCGCTGGCCCAAGGATGACACACACATAGGTACGACAGTGCAGGTTGAGGAATCGAAGCGAGACAGCTTCGTACTTCTCTAACAAATACACCTTAGACATGCTATAACACTTAGAAGGTATATGTTGGAGCCTTACAATTTCTCTCCCCTTTAGAAGAATTTCTTCCTTGAAATTCATACCTTTATTGAATAGTTGTCGGTACTAAGTTATCTTCATTGATTCGAGTTCCTAAGTTGCCTTTTCAACACCATGATATTGCCAGGGCTCCTTTACAAGAGAAATTTTCTTATTCCTTAACTGTCTCACTTTTCTAGCCAAGATTTCCTTTGGCTCTTCATCATATGAGAAGTGTGGTTGGATCTTTATGTCTTGCACTGTTAACACATCCGAATCATCATATCGATATCTCCTTGCATTTAGACATGGAATACATCACGCAACCTGGCTAGTTTCATAGGAAGAGCCAGCCTATATGCCACTGATCCAATCCTTTCAAGGATTTTATATGGACTGTTGAGCAATTTTTAATCTTATAGAACTCTCAATATTCTGTAAGCACATGGGTCGTAAAGGTAGTATTTGAGGTGTCAATCCTATGAGGAATTAGTGAACTAATCGAATCCTAATTTATCTAAGGCATAAAATTGTAATTAAAATGAAAATAAAAAATAAGCAAGAAATTATGCAATTGAATATGGGTTGACTGAAAATGAAATTGTAAAATTAACACAAAAAAATCAAATTTGAGTATAACCAATTAACAATTGGAAATTCACACAAGGAAGGTTAACCAATCATGAGAAAAAGGGATTTATCCTATCATCTAATGTTAACTTAATCACTTTTGAGTTAATCCGGTATTAGTCCTAGAAGTTTAAAGGGTAATTACTTTCTCTCGAGTTATAATCATTTAACCCTAAATCATAAACCCTAATCGAATTGAATTGTGGAATTTGCAACCTTTTAATTAACAAACAACCCACACATCCAACTAGATCTTAAGCACTCTAATAGATAATCAGGTACTTACACGAGATCTCTCTTTATATAAATTACTGATTGATTGTTTGCATGGTCTATTATATTGTTTAACTCTCGTTACCCAATTTAATCATTTTGCTATTGGTTCACTCTCTCGATGTATTACCGAAGCATGCAAATACAACAAATAATCATAATACTCATTAACATCAAAAGCAATCAAATCAACGTTGATTTAAGAACAAATCCCTAAAAGAGTTTAGAACATCTTTAAACCTAAATTCATCGTCATCACATCCATCTTATATATCAAAATGAAAGAAATAACAAGATAGAAAGGAAATATAACTTGGGAGAATTGGAATGGCCGAGTAGCAATAGCTCCCCTCTTCCTCTCTTCTCTTCTTGGGTGAATTGGAATGGCAGCAGTAGCAATAGTTCCCCTCTTCCTCTCTCCTCTACTTCCTTCTTCCTTGGCTTCTTTTGCAATGTAGCAATCGAAGCTCCGCTTTGACTAAAAAAGTTAAGTTTGGAAGCAGTTCCCAGATCTGTTATTGTGCCTGCCATGATTGTGGCCAATGAGTCATTATTGTGGCACTTGATATTTTGCTTCTTTCATGATCGTACCCAGTGAGTCACGATCATGGCTAATGAGTCATAATTGTGGAATATGCTGGTAGCTTATATGAAAAAATCGTGATTAACATGTTGGCCTTGGCTCCTCCACCATGCTTTCTCCAAATCTTCTCCAATTTTCTTTACCTGGTCTCAAATACTAACAAACTCATCAAAACACCTCAAACATGCAAAATTAAAGTCCAATAACATGCTCTAAACCCCATAACACTCTAAAAACAAAAACATGTAATCATACTAACATAATTCTAAACATAAACAAGAACAAATCACCTAATAATAATAAAAAACATACTAATTTCCCACTTAAACATAATGCAACCTATAACTATCACGGGCCGAAAAATCGAGAACTAATCTTTCCCTTCTTCCTTAATATTAACACCTTTCTCCAGGGTGAAACTTTCAAGAAAACTTTGTCACCTACCGCATATTCAATATCTTTCCTTTTCAAATCAACATATGATTTTTATCTATCACTGGGAGCCTTCAATCTTTACTGAATAACCCTCACTTTCTCTTCTTTATCTTTGAGTATGTCAAGCCCAATCATCTTATTCGTAGCCAATTTTGTCCAACAAATTAGGTTCTACATTTTTTGCCATAAATGCTTCATATGATGCCATGCCTATATTGGACTAATAACTATTGTTGTGCGCAAATTCAATTAAGGGAATATACCTATCCCGACTATTGGAAATTCCATAACACATGTTCTAAACATGTATTTTAGAACCTGTATAACTCTCTTAATTGCCCATCTGTTTGTAAGTGAAAGGCTATGCTGAAGTTCAGCCGAGTACCCAAAGTTGCTTGTAAATTTTTTCAAAATCTTATTATAAATAATGGATCTCAGTCATAAACAATTGACAATGACACTTTATGTAGCCGAACAATCTCATTCTCATATAACTCAACTAATTAATCCATAAGATAGTTAGGTCGGACTTGTATAAAGTAAGTTAATTTAGTGAGCCTGTCTAGTATAACCCATACCACATCATGCTTTCTCTATGTGAGAGGTAGGCTTATAACAAAATCCATGGTGATATTATCCCATTTTCATTGTGGAATTTGAATGGGATTCAACAGGCAAAACGGGACTTGATGTTTATCTTTCACCTATTGACAAGTCAAGCATTTGGACACATAGTCCATTACATCATGCTTCATTCCTAGGCACCAGTAATGTTGTTTCAAGTCCTGGTATATCTTCTTACCCCTAGGATGCATGGTGAACACAATATTATAGGCTTCATGTAATAACTTCTTCTTCAGGTCCTTTACTGCCCTACATATAGTCTACTCTTGAAGTACAAACTTACGTCATCTTTCACTACAAAATCAATTTGGTTCCCATCTTATACTGCTTGTACAATTTTTTGTAATTTCGCATCATCTTTTTGTGCATGTAATATCATCAATCTGAAGTCAAGACTCATTTTTAACTAAACATACAAATCTCCATTGACTATGCTGTAATGATAGATCTAAAATAGATTTCCTACTTAAAGTATCTGCTACCATATTAGCTTTCCTCTTATGGTAGTCAACTATGCGATCATAGTCTTTAAATAATTCTAGCCAATGTTATAGCCTCAAATTAAGCTCTTTCTGAGCGAGTAGGTACTTGAGACTCTTGTAATCCGTGTATACCCTACATCTTTCCCTATATAAGTTATGCCACTAGATTTTCAAGGAAAATACCATTGGAGTTAATTCTAAATCATGGTGTTGGGTAATTATGTTCATGTGACTTTAATTGTCTCGAGGCATAAATCTTGCACTAGTACATAACCTAGTCCATTCCTAGAAGCATCATTGTACATAGCATACTCTTTTCCTAGAGTTGGCTTTATCAACACTGGAGTGTTAGTGAGCATCTTTTTTAACTGCTCAAACTAGCTTGGCATTTATCATTCCATTCAAACTTTGTGCCTTTCTGTAGTAGCTTTGTAATTGGAGAAGTAATTGTTCAGGATCCCTTGACAAAGTGCCCATAACAACCAACTAAGCCAAGAAAACTTCTCACTTCTGTTACATTCCAAGTTGGCTTCAAATTGACAATTGCCTCAATTTTACTAGGATCAACCCTAACACCTTCTGAAGAGATGATATGCCCAAGGAAACAAACTTCCTTTAGCCAAAAATCGCATTTGCTTAATTTAGCAAATAACTACTTCTCTCTCAAAGTTTGTAGCATAGTTCTCAAATACTGAGCATGTTCCTCTTCATCCCTCGAATAGACAAATATGTCATTTATAAGCATCATAAAAAGTTGTTCTAATTAGGGTTGAAACAGCCTATTCATTAAATCCATAAAAGTAGCTGGTGCATTAGTTAACCCAAAAGGCATCACTAGGAACTCATATGGCCATATCGAGTCCTGAATGTAATCTTTGGAACATCTACATATTTTACCCAAAGCTAATAATAACATAACCACAACTCAATCTTATAAAACACTCCTACACCTTTCAATTGATCAAATAAATTTTTTATTATGAGAAATTAATAGTTATTCTTTGCAGTCACCTTATTTAACTATCTATAGTCTATACACATTCATAGGGGCCATCCTTATTCTTAACAAAAAAGACTGGCACTCCCCATGGTGACACACTAGGCCAAATAAAACCCTTGTCCAAAAGCTCCTATAATTAAGTCTTTAACTCTTGCAACTCTGTGGGAGCCATTCTAAAGCAATTTCAAATAGTTGGAGGAGTCTAAAATGTCTTAATAACACTAAAGTCTGAGGAGAGATATTATTCTAGAATATACTAATCAAGTAAATGAGATCTTCCCCAAACCTACCAGCTAAACCAAGGATGCTGATAAGTGTAAATTGCATCATATTTTAAGGGTTAGTTTAATATGTATTTAATTGTTAACTCAATCTTTTAGTATGTGTTTAGGTTAGAATTGTGTTAGTTTGTTAATTATTTGTGTTTAAGTGTTTTTGTGGGTTAGTATAAGTATTTAAGCTTTAATATTATATTTTTAAGGTACCTTGACGTGATTATTTGTGAGATCCCACATTGGTTGGAGAGGAGAACGAAGTATTCCTTATAAGGGTATGGATACCTCTCCCCCCATAAGACGTGTTTTCCCAAGGGTAGGAAGAGAAAAACTGTGAGGGGTTTGACCTTAGGGGCAACCCAAAGCAGGCAATATATGTGAGCGGGTGGTCTGGACTGTTACAAATGGTATCAGAGCTAGTACGCGAACCGTTGTGCCAACTACGCTGGGCCTTTAAGAGGGCTAGACCTTAAGGGGGTAAAGAGTGTGAGATCCCACATCAGTTAGAAAGGAGAACAAAGTATGCCTTATAAGGTTAGGATACCTCTCCCCCATAAGACACGTTTTCCCAAGGGTGGAAAGAGAAAAACCGTGAGGGGTTTAGCCTTAGGGGCAACCCAAAGCAGACTATCTGTGAGCGGGTGGTCTGGGCTATTACAAATGATATCAGAGTTGGTACCTAAACCATTGTGCCAGTTAGGCTGGGCCCTAAAAAGGGCTAGGCCCTAAGGGAGTGGAGAGTGTGAGATCCCAAATCAGTTGGAGAGGAGAACGAAGTATGTCTTATAAGGGTATGGATACCTCTCCCCTATAATACACATTTTCCTAAGGGTGGGAAGGGCAAAACTGTGAGGGGTTTAGCCCTAGGGGCAACCCAAAGCGAACAATATCTGTGAGCAGGTGGTCTAGGTTATTACATTGTTAGCATTTTAAGGTCAACATCGAAGAACAGGGAAGTTTCAGAGACATTCAGGCCAAAACAACGGCCCATGATCATGGCATAACAGGCCACGATCATGATAGAAGCACTAGAGTTAGCCCAAGATCGTGGCCCATATTCCATGATCGTGATAGAAGCCTAGGACATGGCCCATGATCATGGCCTACATGCCATGATCGTGGAATGCATCAGACAGACACGCGGACACTCAAAAACGTCAAGTTTTGAGGGATTTTTTTGGACCTTTCAAACCTGGAAAAACCCTAAGGTTTCTTAAAACACAAAGGATATTTAGAAAAAACAAGACAAAGAGGCAAAAGGATCTTTTACGTCAAGCACTTTTGAAGAAACCTTAGAGAGAATTCATCTAGAGTTTGAGGAAGAGAAGAAGGAAGAGAGAAGAGGAGAAGAAGCCGATTCGACGTACTTCCTAGATAAGGAGGTTTCCCAACATCGTTGCCTCCCGTCTTCTATTTGATTGTATTTTCTATTTATTTTAGTTTTATCATTATATAGAATTGGATTGAATAGTTGATGATAGGATTTAAATAGTGAGGATGTTCTAAACTTACCTTTAGATTTTTGTTCTTGAATTAATGAAATCTGATTTTTTTTTATGTTTATTGGATTTATTGTGATTAAACTCTATGATTGCTTAATTTGATAATAAAATAAGAGGGTGAATCAAATGAAAATAATTAAATTGAGCTAACGAGAGTTAGGTGATTTAATAGAACAAGAATTAAATCAAATTGGTAATTGTGTGAAGAGAGATCTTGCATAAGTTCTCGATAGTTTATTGGACAAATTCATATCTAATTAGGGTTTTTGATAGGTTATTAATCGAGAGATTGCAATTTCCATAATCTTATTAGCGTTTATAATTTAGGGTTAATAGTTATAACTCGACAGAGAGTAATCAACCCTAGGATCATCTAGAACCAATAATCTGGTAATTCATAATAAATCAAGTTTGACTTAAGGATAGGTAAAATTCCCTTTATCTCAATTGGTAATTCTCTTATGTTGATTTTTAGATGTGTGTTGCAGTTGCTAAGTTATTAATATTTTCATAATTGATTCTTAAATTGTTTTGATTAATTGAATTAAATTCTTATTTTAGTTTGTTATATTTGAATTTTTGCGATTTATTATGGCTTTAGATTTTAGGATTAGATTATCCCTACTTGTAGGATCGACACCTTAGGTACTACGCGAGCAAACTGTGCGTTTATGGATTATCAAGGGTATTTATTAAAACTTACACACATTAATAGCTCGATCAAGTTTTTGGTGCTGTTTTCAAGGAGGCGATTAGTTTAATTCTTTAATGTAAGGTGTTTAGTTAGTTTTTTTCTGTTCTTTCTTTCTTTCTATTTCTAAAATTGTGCTGATGCATGAACACAAGAGCCAAGAGAAGATCAAGTCGTGCAACTGAAACCTTAGAGTTAGACATCACTCGAGTAAAACAATCAATTAGGAAAGCTCGACATGAAGAAGAAGAAGAAATCACAAAAACAATAATGTCTAAGGAATTTTAGCAAGATTTAGACCGTAAAGAGAACCAAGGACATCAACAATGAACCCATACAGACCATATGAGACTAGGGTTCATTGCAACTAATCAAGGAGTAGCTAGACTACCCATATAAGCAGTATCTTTTGAAATTAAACCAACCCTCCTAAACATGCGTCAACAAAATGTGTAGTTCTATGTACTAACGAATGGAAATCCTAACACACATATAGTGAACTTCCCCGAAATCTGTGATATCTTACCTTTTACCCTTAGAGATAGAACAAAGACTTGGTATTATTCTCGTAACCCAGCTAATAAAACAACTTGGGATCAATTAGTTCACGCCTTTTTAGACAAGTATTTTCCCCATACTAAGACCATAAAGATTATCAAGGAGATTACCAACTTTCAATAAAGTGATGTGAATCGATTTATGAAGTGTGGGAAAGATACAAGGATTTGTAATATAAATTTCCACACTATAACTACCCAAGGAATTCTTGTTACAAATATTTTATAATGGAGTAATCCCACATACGAGATGTACAATTGATGCAGCTTCAGGAGGATCATTGATGAGAAGGACGGTAGATGAAACAGAAGAGCTGAAAGAGGAGATGACAAGTAATAGTTGTCTATGGATGAATGACCAGAGTAAAAAAACCACTACTTTCTGATAACAAAAAGAAATTGTAGTTGTTGATCAAATGATGGAGATGCAAGCAAAAATTGCTAACTTGACTCGATAGCTCAATAAGAAGGCTTTATCCTTAAATTTGATAAAATATGTGCAACTTAAGTGTGAACTCTGTGGAAAAATGGACCATAATATGGTGGACTATTTATTGATGAAGGAAAGTGATCCAATGCAAGTGAATTATATAGGAGCTCAATATGGACGAGGAGGGCGAAACAAACCCTACTCTAATATATACAACCCCAGGTGGAAGAATCACCATGAATTCTTGTGGACGAACAATGATGGAGGATAATTTAGACCTAAAAAAACAACCAGGCTTCTAACAAGATAAACAAAGCTTAATGGAATCCAAGCTAGATAGGATTGTATATAAGCTTGGAAACCTAGATGATGTACAAAAGAGTTTGGAAGGTAGATTTGAACAAGTAACAAAGAACCATGCATCTTCAATCCACAATCTAGAGGTCCAGGTAAACCAATTGTCAAATGCTTTCTTTACGCGAATTAAGGGAATTCTTCCTAGCACTTCAGAAACAAAACTGAGGGAGTAATTAAAGGCCATTATTACACTTAGAAGTGGGAAGGAACTTGAAATACCCACAAAGATAATAAAGGAGCCCATACCTCCTATTGAGAAACATCAAGAAAAGTAGAAAGAAGTGAATATAAGAGAATGCCCTCCTTATGTTGCTCCTCCACCATATCTACCCAAGATTCCTTTCCCTCGATGATTACAAAAGAAGAAGTTGGATGCACAATTTGCAAAATCTGTTGAAAAATTAAAGACATTAAAGATAAATCTCTCATTTGTACAGGCTTTGGAGCATATGTCTAAATACGCGAAATTTTTGAAAGGACATATTATCAATGAAGCGTACTTGGGAAGATAATCAGATAGTAGCTCTAACTGAAACCTGTAGTTCCATAGTCACCAGTCAGATGTCATCTAAATTGAAGGATCCAGGGAGTTTCACAATACCCTGTGTGGTTGGTGAATTTGAATTCACAAAGTGCTTATGCGACTTAGGATTAATCTTATGCCTTTGTCAATATTTAAGAAGTTGGGCTGGGTGAGGTCAAGAAGACATCAATGTTAATTTAGGGGGTGTTTGTTTCCATTTTTTTTTTTGGTTTTCTGTTTTTGTTCTCAAATTGAGTAAAAAATCTTGTATGTTTAAGTTTTTAGTTTCTGTTTTTGGTTTTTGTTTCTTCCAGTTTTCAAAAATTATGAAAACCATAAAAAGTGATTTTTGTTTCTTGTTTTTTTTCATAATCTGATTTACTATCATTTAAATATATAATATTTAATTATTTATTTTTAATAAAAATTATGAATAATTTAATTCAACATTATTTTTATATATTAATAAATTTAAATTTATTATCAATAAAATTATGATTAATTTAATTTAATTTAATTGTTATAATTAAGTTATATATAATTAAATTTAAAATATATAAATATTCAAATAAAGTTTGATTTAATAATTTAAATATATTTCAAATAAATATTAATTTTTAAATTATTTATTTTTATTAAAATAACATCATTTTTAATAATTTGTTAATAAATATTATATAAGAGATTAAATAAATTTATTTAATTAAAAGTAATTTATCTTTAAGTTTTATCTAAAATGTAATTATTATCAGTGATAAAAATACAACTACATTAACATTAACAACCAAACAAGTTTTTGTTTTTATTTCAAAGAAAAATATAAACAAAAAATTGAAAATAAAACTGAAAACTACAACAAAAAAACAGAAGTGAAACCAAATGACCCCTTAGTTAGCTAATCAATCTATTAAAAGACCATTTGAAATAGTGGAAGACGTTCTGATGCGAGTGGGCAAGTTCATTATTCCTTAGATTTAGTGGTTCTCAATTTTAAAGAAGATAAGAACTGTCCACTGATCCTTGATCGACCATTTATGAATACAAGGAAAACTATAATTGATGTTCACAAAGGGAAATTAACACTTCGAATAGGTGAAGATCAGATCGAATTCAATATGAATAAGGCTTTAAAGAACCTAACAACAATCAACGCGTGCATGGAGGTTGAAATTATGGATCAAGGATTTGCAAGATCAATTTAAAAGCTACACTGTTGTAGTACAAGCAGTGGAAATAAAGACAAATAATGGATATGAGAAAATTAAGTCTAAAGGAGATGGTGACATAGAGGAGCCAAATATTCAAACAGATCAAGATAAATTAGTCTAAATTGAAGCACCCATACCATCATCTAAAGAAAATCCACCCACATTAGAGTTTAAACCTTTACCTGCACATCTCAGATACAACTTTCTAGGTGAAGGTCAAATGTTACTGTAGCACCCCCTTACTGTAGGGTATATACCGGGATACCCGAAGGTCATTCCGATACATATCCTACGATAAGGGAAAGCTACGATCGATCACTAGTTTCCCCTTCATATGGCATGGGTAACATAATTCACTTATAAAGCATCATAAGAAGATCACAATATTTTAAAACCAACTTTTCTTTTTCCTCATTACATTTCACAAAATCGAAGTCTACATTGACTTTCAACATTGTCCATAAGTACATCATCAGAAACCTAATACAATAGTACTACATGAATGAGGAAAGTGCATCAAGTTATCTAAACCACCCAAAAGAACCCCAGCTGACTGACCTTTGATCCATGATCTATCTCACCAATAACAATCTACCGGGTTAATAGAGCCTCTTTAGTAGTTAGAGTCGTCTCTTGGTCCTGAAAAGACAACGTTGCAATTTTGGTGAGTTTTGCGAACTCAATGAGGTGCCCATCATCGATGGTTCACTCAATTCATGCATCATGTCATTACACATAACATATTAATCACAGCATGGCATAATCATAATGTATCACCTCTCACCTTCAGAACAATCGTAGCATTTGTACGAAACGCACATATTAATTAGAATTGTAATGCACAAGAGACTAACTTTCATTTATTAATGTCGTTATGACCGAGTGCCTTTTCATTTGCTCATATCCGTTAGTGGATATCGAGCAGTAGCATAATTTGTCCCGTATCCCTTAGTGGATACCGGGTACATTCACAATCGAGCCCGAGGCTCTAATCATATTATAAGCTTTAAGCTCTTTATCTTGGCGACTCCGGTCAAAACTTCCTTTATCTTTCATGCATTCATGAAATGAATGTTTCACATAACATAACCTCAGTTAGTCACATGTATGCACATTCACTTTTAGATCACATTCATAGTCAGACCTTAGTCCGACATTCAATAGAACTGCTGAGCACATTTTTACATTCATATGCATATTCACAACCTTCACATTTGAAACACTTATTTCGTCATGATCACATACAAGGAGCACGTAAATGACTCATTTATACATCAGAATCACCGGACCTTCATTGTCCGAAATCAAAACAATAGGAACACATCAATATCATCATTCAAAACATCTTCTACAACAAACAATTAATTGAGTGAGACCATCTAGGATACTCACAGGTTACTCTCGAAGCTAATTCCTGGAAGATCCGACAACGTTTGGAAGTTGACGTTCCAGTTGCTCCTCTATAGCAAATAACATATACGATATCACAATTTACACCATTAAGGGCGTTCAATAATGCACATGCATGAAATAATTTACATACAATGCATGTTCATGATAAATCTTGGGTATCATTCTATGGTTCTTCTCAACACCATCCCCATACCAAAGTTCATTTAAGTATAACTAACACTTAGGTTTATGCCTCTTTAGAATCATTGAAATCACAATTCATTTCTCACTAACTTACTTTCATCTGAGTTCTATCGTCTCATTTTCTATCGTCTACTTTTCCACCGTCTCATTTCTATCGTCTCATTTTCTATCATCTTATTTCTATCGTCTGCTTTTCCATCGTCTTATTTCTATCGTCTCATTTTCTATCATCTTATTTATATCGTCTCATTTTCTATCGTCTTATTTCTATCGTCTGCTTTTTTCCGTCTGCTTTTTTATCATTTGCTTTTCTATCGTCTTATTTCTATCGTCTGCTTTCTTCCGTCTGCTTTTCTATCATCTTCTTTCTTCCGTCTTCTTTTCTATCGTCTTCTTTTCTATCGTCTTATTTCTATCGTCTGCTTTCTTCCGTCTTCTTTTCTATCGTCTACTTTCTTTCGTCTGCTTTTCTATCTTCTACTTTCTTCCGTCTGCTTTTCTATCATCTGCTTTTCTATCGTCTTATTTCTATCGTCTGCTTTCTTCCGTCTGCTTTTCTATTGTCTGCTTTCTATCCAGAACATCTCCACTTACAAGAATAATAACTTTTGACTTCGATAATCAAAATTTTCATACTATATACCATTAGAAAGATAAAAGAAAGCTCTACAACTTTTCAAAGGGCAACTTTGCCAGAATCTATCTAAATCAAGTCCATATTTTCTTCCGAAATCAGAACACAAATTCTTACTATCAGCTTTCAACACTTTACCTTTAACTCATCTCCTATCTGAATTATCTCTTACATCCAACTTCGAAAATCACTTTTACAATACTCAATGCTCATAACCTTTCAAACACTAAATTATCACCGTAACCAGACTTTTCATCCTCCAATAACACAGTATTTATGAACAAACACATAAATGTCATTTTTCATGCAGATGATAGTAACTTAGCAATTTGTTGCATGAATCCCCAACTCTAAAAGATTTATTTACTACTTACCTGCTGAAACTCC
>JANSVB020000180.1:2058923-2070770 GCA_025504935.2 Erythroxylum haughtii
ATATATATAGTACACAATGAAGAAGTATATTAATATCTTTATATTTTTAATGTATAAATGGATGTTGTCTACATAATGACAAGATTTCAATTTTATGTTAAATACTATTGATAACAAAAGAATAAATTGTTGCTTTTATTATTACAAATTATCGCCTAAAAAATTCATTTTGTTATCTTATAACAACTTAAAAGTGTTGCAATATCTATTTAACATTGTTGTTATAGTTTGAAACTAATTTATTTCCTTAGTCAAAATTTAAAGCAACATTTTTTATTTTGTTTCCTAATCAAACAATTATATTGCCTTATACTTATTGCAGCACCACTTTTTGTAACGATATAAACTATGTTGCCTTAATCACAAGGCAATGATAATTGTATTTATAGCTACACTTTGGTCTATTGTCTCAAGCACTTTTTTACTGTAGTGATTCCCTACTCCTTGAAAATATCTGCTATTTCTTTTTTTCCAGATCTTATATATACATGAGCCCAGGCTTACAAGAATAATAGCTAGATCACCCTTCTTAATTGTTTTGTGCTCCTGCAACCACCTTACTAATTTCATATTTAAATTATTTCTTACAAATGAGGCAATAGTCCTTGTATTCAAAGAAAAGGTAAGTAGACATTTCACTTTCATCCTTACATTGAGGGTACTAATCTTGGATATTGAGGAACCATATTCCATGTTTAATGGTTAACAATATTAAGAAAGATATTACTATGGCTATGTACCTGTTCTAAATTATCTCATACCAACTCATTTTTTCACTAGCTCCTTTTAGTACTTCTTGTTCTAAATTATCTTATACCAACTGATTTTCTCACTAGCTCCTCTTAATACTTCCATATATGACATGTTTGTAAATTTGGAACTTCAATAATGTATCTATCCTCCCTCTTTGAATCTAGGATTTATTCAGGTATTGCTTGTGTAAGTGTAAGAGAAAAATTGATCCATTGGTTACCTATGATCCATTCTTTCACTTAACATGCGCTAGAAATAAGTGCTACATATGAACTTGGAAGTTGGAATGTCATTAAGGTCCCATTTTTCTCCATTTTTCATGATACAATAAAGTTATTTCACTATTTTACAATTTAAGGAGTTTGATAAGTGTTAGTTTATGCCCTATAGTCAATCAGTTAGTTGTAGTTTACTGACAAAATAATTTAAAGGCATTTTTTATCTATACATGTTTAGATGTATATGATAAATTCCATGGGATAACTAAAACACATTATATTTTCCCTTATGAAATTTTCAATCTCATAAACTAAAGCATGAAGATACTTAAATTAATATATAGGTGTTTGTTAGAGAACAAGTTCATTGAAGTAATCCCATATGATAAATCCATTTGAAACACTACTTGTATGTATGTGGAAGTTCTTGTTGTGATGATTATATAAGTGATCATTTGACGTGAGATGTCCAAAATTATCTTGTATAGGCATTACTATGTTTTGATACTATTTATGACCTATTATAATTAAGGACAACTCAGTTTGTAGTCAATAGATATAACATGAACTATATAGAGGTAATCAAATGATGAAGATAGGATTCATTACCCTAAAGTAATTAGGAGAATATTTTTTTGTTCTCAATTAGTATTGATTTGAAAAATCATTAACCAAGGTGGAATGACATTATGTAAATAGTTTACAAATGTCATTAATTGAATCGATAGCTAACGATGGTGAACTAATATTATTAGACTCAAAATATAGTAGACATTAATTTCATACTCTATATCTAATCGAAATATTGTGTGATGTAAGGATCAAATTATATGGAAAATCATGTACAAAAAGGTTAGTCTAAATCACTTTGACATTCCTAAATATTTGAGTGGTCATGATGTGTTACTAGGCATCAATCTTGATTTATAGATATAAATTGTTTATTTAAAGAATTAAAGATAAACTAAAGAAGTTTAATTTATCTAACCTTAAATATAATTTAAGATTATAATTTATATCCATGACAACATATTTGGGAACTTAATGGGTCACATATAAAGAACGGTTTGAACAGAGCAAAGATATTTTAATCAAATTGGACTTTATTGTAAAGATTGAGAAACTTTATGATTAAATATGAGATATTTAATAAACAATGATCAATATACGATATTGGCTCTTAATCATACATAATTGCTATTTAATTATAATTATTTATTTTAATTAAAGTTTAATTAAAATTAAAATTAAATTTCAATTAAATTACTAAAATATCGAAAACTTATTATAAATAGACTTAAGCTCTAATGGAGCTAGCATTGCTTGTCTAACCCTCATTGTAATAGTTAAAGAATCCTTTTAACTCATTTTGTGAATACTGTTAGAGACCGGACAATGTGTGACTATGGAGGTTGAGATGAGCTAGTTTTGAAAATGATTCAAGAGATAGGACAAGAAAAAAGATCAAACTTCCAAATAAGACATAAAATAAGGTGCAAAATAAGATTCATACTTTATTTTGAATTAATTGTTAATTATTTTATAGAATTTAAGTGATCTTAATTTATGATTAATTTGATTAAAATATTGTTTGATTTTTATTTATCTTTTATTATAAAATTGATTATTTAGAAGTTGCAAACCCTGATCCTAAGATCAAATTAGATTTGACTAATAGTATGAATTGTTTATATTAAATCCTTCATAAACCTTAATTTACTAAAACAAATTGTATTTATTTAAATACGAAGAGTTCATATTGAAAGTTTATGAAAAGTTACTTCAACTACCAAAATTGGAATTGATAGACAAATTTCAATATGAAAAGTTCAGCATATACTTTAAATCTAGAATTGTTCTAATATTCTTATTAGAAAAGAGTCAAATGTCCTCTTGGTTATTGATCTACATTATTGTCATAGTTTGGTTAAATTATGGTGCTTGTGTTGGGCTTATGGAATAAGATGTTGGCTATTGTTGGTGTTGAGTTATTGGTCATGCAATTGTCAATGATAGCTCCTAGAGCAAAGGCATAAATCGCGTCTGGATGCAGCCATTCTCACTGGTAGAAGGCACAGTTGTCGCGTAGCTGACGACATTTAGTGAACGGGACGTCACTGCCTCTGCGTTGCATTGTGGAGAAGAGGTCAACTACAGACGCTAGAGAAGACAAATGCAGTGTGTGGTGGTGGTTGGAGGCACATAGTGGCAGGAGCAGAAAAACGAGGCAGCGGCGAAACCCTATATGGAAAACGATGGGGCACTTCTGCACGCATCTGAATGAAAATGTAATGACGCATTTTTTTAGTTATTATAAGTTTTAAACCTTTCTTTTTAATATAATTAATTTAATTGCCATTAAATAGGTTGAAATTCCTAATAAATATAGAAAATTATTTTCTAATTGTTAAAATTTGTTTTCAAATGGTTGATTTTATCAATAATGTTTTGGAATTTTGTGTAATATTTCAAATAATTGAATTATTAAATTAAATTAATTATCAAATTAATAATTAAAATCAAGCAAATTTTTAAAAGAGTAATCATTCATAATTAGATTATATTAGATAATTAATAAAAATTAATCAAGATAGAATCTTAATTTCAAAATTAAATTAATTGTTTTTAATATGATCAAGATTAATAGTTAAATTGATTAATAATTAATTGTAAAAAAGTAGTTTTTAAAACTAGAATTAATGAGTGTTAATTAGAATAAATTTAATTAATTAGACTCCTCATAATTAAGAAAATTATTTCTTTAGTAAGAAGGATGTTTCTTAATTAAAGTTTATTCATTTCAATTTGATTGAGATAAATTAAATTTAAGGCTTTATTTGTTTAGGGATTTATTATTCAATTTATTTAGAAATTGCTTCTTTGTTTATGAAAAATAAGTTTCTTGACTTATTAAAAAAAGTATTTTTCTTGGTTATATTTTGAAATATGTTTTCATTTATTAATTAAGAAAATTGTACTTTCTTTAATATTTTGAAAATAGTTTTCTAATTTATTAAAGAGATATTTTCTAATTAATTAAGAAATTGATCTCTAAATAAATAATTTAAATGACTTTCTTAATTAATTACAAGTGTCTTCATTTAATTTTGAAATTAGTTTCTTTTGATATTAGAAAATAGTTTTCTAATTAAGGAAAAGTAATTTCTAATTAGATTAGATATATTTTTCTAATTGGAATAGATTGTGATACTTATATAATTTTGAAAAACAAGTTTTTCTAAATTATAATAATTAAAAGGCATAATTTATTTAAAAATTCATTTAAATTTTGTTAAATGAGTCAAGATAATTGGAAATAATTTCCAATTCAAATCAAATGAAATTTCTATTTGTAATAGAAATAGTATACAATATTTTATTGAATAAACATAAATACTAAAGTTTTATTTATATATATATATATATATATAAGTTGATAAGAAAATTAAATTCAATTTGACATCAACAAAATTTTGATAATTAATAATAAATGGAGGAAATGAAAAAAGGAATTAAATGTTAGTTTATACCTTACAGTCAATTGATTAGTTGTAGTTTAGTAAAATAATTATTTAAAGGCAATCTTTATCTTATACATATTAAAATGTATATGATAAAATCTATAAAATAAATAATTAAAATTATGATTAGATTATAATATGATATTTATATTGTATTTTGTATTACATCTAAATTGTTCCTTGTCATTGTTAAATTGAGACTAGATATTACTAGAGCATAAAAATCCTAATATACGTTATGTTTTTTTTTCTTACGAAGAAAGTAGTCAATCTCATAAATTAAAATATAGAAATATCTAAACAAACGTATAGGTGTTTACTAGAAAACAAGTACATTGAATTGACCCCATGTACGAATTCTATTTGAAACATTACCTGCATATCTATAGAAATTATTATTGTGATAATTATATAAGCGATCCTTTAATTTAAAATCTCTAAAGTATTTTATATAAGTATTATTATGTTTTAATATTATTTATAACTTATTTTAGTTGAGGATAGCTCAATTAGTAGTCTTTGGATATAAAATAAATTATACAAAGATAGTTGAGTAATCAATATAGGATTAATCATCCTAAAGTGATTAGGGAAGATATTTCATTATTCTCGATTAGTGTTGATTTGAATTTTTTTTTGATGAAGGTAGAATGACACTTTGCAAAATAATTTATAAATGTCATTAATAGAATTAATTACTAATAGTAAAAACTAATATGATTGGATTTAAATAGAGTATACATTATTTTTATGTGCTATGTCTAATCAAAATATTATATGTTGAAAGATTAAATTATATAAAAAATTAATGTACGAAAAGATTAGTCAAAATATTTTGACATTCTTAAATATTTTGATTGTCATAATGCATTACTAGATATCAATTGATATATGGATATAAATTATTTAATTTGAGAATTAAAGATAAATTAAAAAAGTTTAATTTATTTAATCCTAGATTTGATTAAGAGTTATAATTTCTATTCATTGCCAATATATTTAATAATCTAACGAATGATATATAAAAAAATGAATTGAAGAAAGAAAAGATGTTTGAATTAAATTGAACTTGATTGTAAAGTTTGAGAAGCTTTACAATTAAATACGGGATATTTAATAAATAACAATCAATATAAAATACTGGATCTTATTTAAATAAATAAGGATCAATTGTAGTTTTAACTAAAATTTAATTGAAATGATTGAAATCAAAAATTTTTAATTAAATTATTAAAAGGTTTAGCCTTATTATAAATAGACTTAGGTTCTAAGGGAGCTAATACTTCTTGCCTAACCCTCTCTATAACCGTTATAAAGTTCTCTTAACTAGTTCTATAGAAGGTTAGACACTTGTGTAGCTATAATAGTTCAGATGAAACAATTTTAGAAATAGTTTAAGAGAAATAACAAGAAAAATGATCAAAGTACGAATTGTGATTTATGCTTTATCATATTTTATATGTTAATCATGTTATATAATTTTAATTGAACATAGCTTTGGAAAGTCAAATGAAAAAAATTTTGTTATTATTTTGCTATGTGTAGAATTAGATCCTACCCCAATTTCTCCAACATTAAAAAAATTAAATGTTAATTGTGATATATTTACATATCAAATGGAGATATTTGCATTATTAGTTTTCAATTAATATGTAGTATTCTACATAAATTGATAAGTGACAAATGTGAAATATAATATTGATGATTAACAAATATATAAAGAAAATTGAAATAAAAAGCTTTTTTATTTTCATATATACATGTCTAATAATTGCTTTTGGTTTACTAAATTCATTTTTTTCATTTAATTTACAAAAGTATAATGATTTTTTTAACAGACATATGAAACTATGCAAAGTATGATGAAATATCATCAATGTATATTTCTCTTTGGTTACTTCTTTTGCTTCTTATCTTCTATTATATAAGTACTAGTACATGTCTTTATTTATATCAGAAATATGATAGCTTGGAAGTAGAAAAGGGGATGTAAGACACAAATTTAAAGAAGTCAATAATGTAGATACATTAAAACTTCTGTTATTTGATGGTTGGTTTCTTTACTTGTGAATAATTAAGTTGAAAAGAAGTAACGTATTAAATGTGGAGTTGGGTACTTAAAGTAAGAAGTCTTTAGTATGCATGGCGTATAAAAGAATCCTTTAAGAAGGTTATCCTAGAGCTTGGTAACGATCTCTAACTCCATGTTTTCGATAGTTCTCATATCAATTGCATATATTCATATACACATTCATTTAGATCATTCTAAAGCTTAAGATTATTTTACGTGGTTTTATTCAATTAGATTTTATCAAATTTAATATGTTATATTTGTTTTTTAATTTCTTTTGTAGAATCATAACGAAGTTGCTTTAGAAAGTATAAGGATAAACATATGATAAATTATAAGCAAATTTCCTAGATTTTGATTCATTTCGTGAACTAATTTGACTCTATATATAATTACTGTATTAAATATTTTATGATAGGGAAAAAGAGTTAAAGTAAAAAATGAAGACGATGAAGGAACACAGATTACAAGCCGTCCTACCAGCATTGCATGATGCTGCCTGCATATTGTACGTCCCTATTTATGACTGACACGCCTGTCTACATATTGTACACCTCTCTCATTACAACGCCTGCCTGCATATTGTACATTGCACTCATAACAAATTCTGCAGTATTTTCTTTCAATCACAAACGAACACTTGTAAAGATATTATTGGTCTTTTACTCCATAAATACAAAAGAGCTGGCTCAAACAATTAATTGAGCCGATACCAAACCATCCTTTCTGTTCCTTCTTTTTCTTTTCTTGGTATCAGAGCCAAGGTTAGCAATGGCTACAAATTTAGAATCCACAGTTCTCATAAACAAAACTGGAAACACTCAAACTAGCTCAGTCATCAAAACACTCAACGTATATGGAAGTAGCCTGGGAAATCAAAACATGGTTAAGTTGAACCATGACAATTTTCTTTTATGGAAAAATATGGTGTTGCCCATCATCCGAGGAAATAAGCTTGAAGGATATATCACCGGTGCCAAATCCTGTCCATCAGAATACATTCAAGAAACCATTGAAGGGAATGAAGCTCATATCAAAATCAACCCAGATTTCGAAGAATGGTATGCGCAAGACCAGATCCTTCTAGGATGGCTACTCAGCACAATCGATCCATTAGTTGCATTAGAGTTAATGGGACAGGAAAGCTCAAAGAAGCTCTGGGATGCCATCAACAGCCTTTTTGGTATCAAAAACAAATCAAATATTGTATTCTACAAGCGCGAGTTTGCCAAAACATAGAAAGGAAACCTCAGGATGGACGAATATTTAAAGATTATGAAGAACTTGGCTGACAACCTTGCCTTGGCTGGCCATCCAGTTACAATGGACGATCTAATATCACAGATACTTGCTGGCCTTGACTCACAAGAATATAATCCATTGGTCTGTCTTATTGCTGAAAAGGAGGATATCAGTTGGGTTGAGTTCCAATCCAGACTCATAAGCTACGAGCGGAGGCTAGAACAGCTAAATGCTGGTGTCTCAGCAATGAGCCTGGGCCAACCAGTGGCACATTTGGCCAGATCTGGAAACTATGGTGGTAGAGGCTCCAGTTACACCTTTACAGGAGGAAGAACTAACCAAGGAGGTCGTCATTTTCACGGTCGAGGACACCGAGGTCGAGGAAATCGTCCCTTGTGTCAGGTCTGTGGACGACCTGGACATACAGCAGCCATATGCTATTTTCGATTTGATAAGAGCTACATGGGTACTCATCCTGACAACAGACAATCACATAGTAGCCAACAACAGAACTCTGCTTTCTTTGCCTCAACAGACAATCTCAATGACCCTGCTTGGTACTTTGATAGTGGTGCCAACTCCTATGTTACAAATGATAGTGATCATCTTGACCAGCGGCACGAACACACTAGTAAAGACACTCTGATTGTTGGCAATGGTGAGCATCTCAAAATCTCTCATGTTGGCTCAACGAGCCTTCCAACTCAGAATGGTACAAGACTATTGCTCAAAGATATTCTGCATGTACCTGAAATTGAGAAAAATCTTATTAACATATCTAAACTTATCAACACAAATAACGTTGATGTGATATTCAATTCTTCTGGCTGTATTGTGCAGGACAAGGTATCAGGCCGGACACTTCTGCAAGGGAGACACAGGAAAGGTCTTTATCAGGTTAACCCGCAAACTATTTTTCAAACCATCCCGTCTAATCAGCAATCCTCTCCAACAAAACTTACAAATCGACACCAAGTTTTTACCTCAGCTTTATCCACTGGTAATCCTACAGTTGTTGAGCTATAGCATAGACGACTAGGACATCCTTCGTTTAAAACATTATCTAAAATCATGTTGTCTTGTAATGAACATGTTTCTATTAATAAAAGAAACTTCTTCTATGAAGCTTGCCAACTTGGGAAGTCACATTCCTTACCCTATGCCTTGTCTGCATCACATGCTAAGCAACCTCTAGATTTAATACACACCGACATTTGGGGACCAGCACCAGTTACATCCCTGTCAAATTTTCGATATTACGTTTTATTTCTAGATGATTATAGCCACTTTACCTGGATGTATCCTCTTAAACAAAAATCAGAAGCCTTTTCAACCTTTGTCCATTTCAAATCACTAGTTGAAAACAAATTTGATAGAAAAATCAAATGTGTAAGGTCTGACATGGGGGGTGAGTATCTGAAACTAGCACAATTCTTGCAAACACAAGGAATAGAAATCCAATACTCATGCCCATACACGTCGGTCCAAAATGGACGTGCAGAACGCAAACACAGACATATCGTTGAGACCGGACTAATCTTACTGGCATAATCCAAATTACCAACTAAATACTGGCCTGAAGCCTTCCACACAGCAACTTATCTCATCAATAGACTCCCCACTCCCATTCTAAACAACAAGTCACCTTTAGAAGTTTTGTACAAGGAAAAACCAAATTATAATTCCCTTAAAATATTTGGGTGTGCTTGTTTCCCGTGCCTGAGACCATATCAGAATCACAAGTTTCAATATCATAGTGTTAAATGTGTCTTTTTGGGCTACAGTAGTATGCACAAGGGATACAAATGTCTGAGCCCAACTGGCAGGATTTACATCTCACGACATGTTATTTTTAATGAGAATGAGTTCCCTTGTCATACAAGCTTTCTCAACACCCACAAACCTGAAGAAGCTACTTTAATTCTCACACAATGGCCAAATCTTTCACCACCTGATATAGACACTTCAAGTGTGTCCACTGCAGGAGATGGACAGGCCAATGATGCTGAGTCCCTAATGACACAATCCAGACAAGAAAGAGCTGACAGACAAGACACTGAAAGGGGAAACTTGTCGATCTCTGGCCATGAATCATTAGCATATTTTGAATTTAATGCCTCTTCGTCCCATTTTAATCCCTACACTCAGGTCACGCAAGGCATTACAGAGCTGGAGGATGCCGGAGGAGGTGGTGAGCAGACAAATACAGATGCTCCCATTGTTGTATCCGCTCCATCTTGCAGGAACCTGCAGGGCATGGCATGATCACCAGATTCAAGGCAGGCATTTTTAAGCCCAAACAACATTCCTCTGACTTTCATCTGCTAGTCGCAAATCACTCCTTGCCAACAGAACCAACAACAGTTGATGAAGCTTTGAGCTCCAGAATTTGGAAGGAAGCAATGTTAGAAGAGTTGAACGCATTGAAAAGGAATGACACATGGACACTTGTTCCAAATTCACCCTCTATGAATGTTGTTGGGAACAAATGGGTGTTTAAAGTCAAAAGAAATGCTGATGGTAGCTTTCAAAGATGCAAGGCTCGACTAGTCGCCAAGGGATTCCACCAAAACGCAGGAATCGATTTTGGCGAAACCTTCAGTCCAGTGGTGAAGGCATCAACGATTAGAGTAATCCTGACAATTGCAGTAATTGAAAACTGGAGTATAAGGCAGCTCGACATTAACAATGCTTTCTTGAATGGAGATTTACAAGAACCTGTCTATATGCAACAACCCCCTGGTTTTGAGAATCAAGGAAAACAAAATCATGTGTGTAAACTGAATAGAACTCTCTATGGCCTAAAGCAGGCACCCAGGGCCTGGTTTGACAAGCTTAAAGGCACACTGCTGAAGTGGGGCTTCGAGAATTCCTTATGTGATTCATCTCTCTTCATCTGGAAAAGTCAAAAGGAGATTATGCTTGTACTAATATATGTAGATGACCTAATAGTAACCAGTAGCAATACAAATACATTGAAGAAGTTTGTTCGAGAGTTAGATAAACTCTTTGCTCTCAGAGATCTTGGTGATCTGCATATGTTTCTTGGCGTTGAAGTATCAAGGAACCAGAATGGAATGCATTTGACACAAACAAGGTATATTGAAGACCTACTTGTGAAAACTGGCATGGAGAATTCTAAAGTTTGCAGCACGCCAGCAGTGGTAAATGCAACATACTCAAATGCTGAAGGGGAACTAATGAGAGACTCAACAAGTTACAGACAAATCATTGGGGCTTTATAATATATAACCAACACTAGACCTGATCTATCCTTTATCATCAACAAACTTAGCCAGTATATGCAGCACCCACGAACAAAGCATTATCAGGCTATGAAGCGAGTACTCAGATATCTAAAGGGAACCAAGACACTGGGGCTGCATATCAAACCTTGCAGAAACTACATATTAATGGGTTACTCTGATGCAGATTGGGCATGCGACAGAGATGACAGAAAATCCACAGCTGGTCATTGCGTCTATCTAGATCAAACACTTGTCTCATGGAGCTCGAAGAAACAACAAGTTGTTGCAAGGTCCAGTGCAGAATCTGAATACAGATCCTTAGCTCACGTCTCATGTGAAATAACCTGGTTACAAAGTCTGATGAAAGAAGTAGGTTTTCCTGTCAAAGAGATCCCAATAACCTTGTGTGACAATCAAAGTGCTAACCAACTAGCATGCAACCCAGTGTACCATGCAAGAACCAAGCATATTGAGGTTGACGTTCACTTCATAAGAAACAAGGTGATGGAAGGTAAACTGGATGTTAGATATATACCATCAGAGGAACAAATTGCAGACTGTCTGACTAAAGCACTGGGAGGTTCGGTTCTCAGTTTCTTAAGTTTCGAAGCAAACTTGGTGTTGATGAAAAACCACACTCAAGTTTGAAGGGGGAAGTTAAAGTAAAAAATGAAGACGATGAAGGAACACATATTACAAGCCGTCCTACCAGCATTACATGATGCTGCCTGCATATTGTACGTCCCTATTTATGACTGACACGCCTGTCTACATATTGTACACCTCTCTCATTA
>JANSVB020000181.1:25625-41398 GCA_025504935.2 Erythroxylum haughtii
TGGTTTTACTATCAAGTCACATACTTGATGACATAAGTCTAAAACCATTCATGGAATGTAAATCACATTACATAAACAAAATACATGCATATATGAAGGGAATACCTCATAATATAATTTATTAACAAGTCATAATGTTAATACATGAATCACAACTATCCATTGGCCTAGGGCACACTACTAACAATTGGAATCCTCCATTTGAACTTATGTGTGATGTAAGTGATTTTGCAGTAACTATAGTTTTTGGATAGAGGAGGTCAAGCATTTTTAGGCCATCTATTATGCTATCAGGACTTTGATGGATGCTTAAGAAAACTATACAACTATAAAGAAGGAGTTGCTGGTAATGGTTGTGATTGAAAATTTTAGATCTTATCTAATTTGTTCTAAATTTATTGTTTACACTTGGTCATTCTGTATTGAAATGTACATTGAATAAGTTGGATGTGAACCCAAGATCAATTATATGGATTTTGTTATTGTAGAAATTTGATCTAGAAATTAATGATTAAAGATTGTGGGACCTGACATTAGACAATTTATCATGTTTGGAAAATCCTAAATCGGACAAGCCTATAGAAAATGATATTAATTAAACATTTTCTCTAAGAGCATTTGTACAATCTCGAAGAGGTTAATGAACTTGAACTTTCATGGTTTTGTGATATTGCTAACTATTTGGATGCTATGATTCTTCCTAAAGGGATTTTTCATCATCAAAATAAAAAATGCTTTCATAACTTGAAAAATTACCTTTGGGAAGACACATATTTGTTTAATATTTGTGTTCACCAGATAGTTCAAAGATATGTTCTTTTAGACAAAAGGGTGGAAGATTTTAAGTCACTACTATACTTGTCTAGCTGGAGGGCACTATTATGTAAATATAATGATTGAGAAGGTTTTTCAATAAGGTTCCTATTGGCAAATATTATTTAGAGTTTCCCAAACGTACATTCAACTTCATGATAAATGTCAATGGACAGATAATATTTCTTATCACAATTAGTTTGTAAAGTGTTCAATATTTGGAGCTT
Source organism: Erythroxylum haughtii (assembly GCA_025504935.2). Taxonomy (NCBI): domain Eukaryota; kingdom Viridiplantae; phylum Streptophyta; class Magnoliopsida; order Malpighiales; family Erythroxylaceae; genus Erythroxylum; species Erythroxylum haughtii. The sequence continues at coordinate 26,666 of JANSVB020000181.1, forward strand.
TCAAATAGATACATTTGGAAAGACTCATTCTCTTTTGTACTTATCATTAGTGTTGGTTCCAACTGCCATTTAAAAGGTTATAGATAGTTAAGAGAAGGATAGATGGATGAGTAATATGGTGGAAGAACTAAAGTCTCTACATAAGAACTAGGAGCTAGTTTAGCTTTTTGAAGGGAAGAGGCTTATAGTGTACAAATGGGTATATAAGAGGAAGCTGATAGTATCAGAGAAAAGAGGAAAAGTATAAGGTTGCCAAGTAACAAAAGGGTATTTGAAATAGAAGAGGGTTGACTATGATGAGATTTTCTCTTTTGTGGTTAAACATACTTCTATCAAGAGAATGATGACATAAATAGTCAGTTTAGATATAAACTTAAAGCATGCTAAGACCACTTTTTATTATGGTGATTTAGAGCAACATATTTATATGGAGTAGCCAGAAAGGTTTATTTAACCTGGGGAGGAGCACTTGGTTTATAAATTAAGAAAGTCACTTTATGGGTTAAAGTAGTCTCTACCATAATGGTACAAATGATTAGACTCTTACATGATTTGAGTTGGTTATAATAGATGTGATAATAATTATTGTGTGTATGTTAAGAGCCTTGCTGATGGTCCTTTTATTTTCTTGCTACTCTATATGAATGATATATTAATTGTTGCTAAAACTAAGCTTAATGTAAATAAACCAAAGACTTTATTAGGAAAAAAATTTTAATATGAAGGATTTGGGTATTGCCAATAAGATTTTTGAAATAAAGATCTATAAGGAAATTCAGAAAATAAATTCATTGCCTTAGTTGTTACCTATGTCTCCCCTATCTTAATAGCTGCGTTTCTCCATCTGCTACTGCACTGCCTCTAAATTAATCAGTAAACAAGTTTGACATATTATGTTTCACTTATCACAAGAACTAAATTCTAAATGACTAAATGTGTTTCTTATTATCATTTGAATTTGATTTAAGCATTTTAGAATTTGGTTCCAATAACATCAATTTATTTTTTCCTAATGCATTCGATATACAGATAGTAAAAGGCATATCATCTTTCTTATGTTTTGGTTCCTAAAAATGGGACACTAGTTTTATTCCTAAATGTAACTTGAAAATGGAGATAAAAATATGAATTTAGGCTTAGTGGAAATTTGTTAGAGTTGACCTAACTCAATCGGGCTTCATGACTACCCAAGCCTGAACAAACTCCAACTGAGGCTTGATTAGGCCTTGGTTGAGTCTAGGATAAAAATTACAAGTTTAAGTTAGGTTTGGGCCACAGGTTTCTGGGCCCCTAACTTGGATATTATTAAGCTCAATTGGCAATGTTGGATAATAAAGATATCAAAATGATGGGGAAGAAAATGAGTTGAACTTGACACTATATTTTAATAAGAGTGATAGTAATAGTTTGGAGGAGAGAGAGATATGTAGTGAGAGTATTCATCAATGTACAAAACAATGTCATTTTGTTTACATAAATAAAACAACTTTATTTTATATATATAAGAGGTTTAGACTTTTGAACAAGTCAAGTTGTGAAGCTCAAGCCTTTAACCTTAACTTTAAACCTAAACTTGTTTAAAAGCCAAAGATGAATCAATATGGTCAACTCTAATCGAATATGTTGACTTTAGGTTGGGTCCTTTTGGTGACCTTAGAGTTTATATTGATATTTATATTTGTTTATAATTTCATGTAACTATGTTTCTAATATACTAAAACAGACAATTACTTTGCTTTTAAAAATGTAGATACATCATTATTGATGAAAAGTCATCAAATTTTTTATTCTTTTTCTCTTCTTTCATTCTATTTTTGTTATATACTTTTCAACAATTAGCATTTGTAGTTTATCTATTTATGTGTTGTTTGAATCTTTTTTTAGATTGATAACAATAAAATTGTGTCATATATTTGAATGAATGAATGAATGTGTGTGTGAATAAACAATTTGTTGTAGGGCAATTGAACAAAATAATGCTAGTACACTAGTAATGTGAGTATTCAACTTAATTAGATGATTAAAAGCCTAATCTTTCAACCTAGGAAATTATCATGTATTGAGCATCATCGTAAGATTATTGATGTCTCTTTTATTACTTGGCTTTAAAATATGCAATTTAAAACCTCAACCTTGATCATAAATATCTAGGCTTGGCATTGAAATAGGCTAGCCTAAAAATTTATGTTTGGGCCCAAGCTTGGCTTAATTAATTTTAATTTTAATTTTAAAAACAATATTATTTAAATTAAAATAACATCATTTTACTTGATATTTTTAGACTTCAACTCAGGTTGAATTGAGCAATATCAACCCGAGCTCGATTTAAAGCTCAAAAATTAAAAAAAAAGCTTGAACTCTACTCGAAGCCCAATCAACTCAAGTCAAACTCATTAACTTTGGGTCAAGTTGTGCGAACAAATTGCCATCCTTATATATACCAATCGATTCCTTATTAGATGACTTATTTAACAAGTAAGATAATGGTTGCACTAGTTAACATAGATGGCCAACAGTGGATGATTGTCTTTCCTGATGCTATAAGAAGTTGTATTCAAAATACATGTTTATGAGAATATCGACCTTGTTGTATCAAGAGTGACTGAAAACATAAGAATATAGATTAGATGACATAATGTTTCCCCACCTTAGGAGACCTTAGTGAAGTTATTGATTTTAATGCATACAAGAAGAAATTTTCAAGATCTTATCAAGTCATTTAAACAATATAAGATAATGAAATTTTTATATTTTTCTTAAGTTAGTACTTTTATTTAGGTAACAGTAGCTAAAACTATCACAAGCAATAATAAAGTACTTAAAATGTCAATTTGTCACAAAGATATCCTACTATTAACTATATGGTTAATGGTACTGATGTGATAAATGTATTTAACTTATTGCATCCAGGTGGAAATAATAAGAGATGATAGATTCTTGAATTTAAAAAAAAAAACATAAGGCAACCTAGCCTTCCAAATCTAAATTTATCACTAATCACTTATGTTGATTTGTTCAAGTTGATTTTCTTTTCATTTGCAAATATAAAATAAAAAACATCAGCATCATTTTCATTGATTTCCTTTAACAAAATAGCTTCAAAAAATGAGAAAATATAAGTGAAATCCTTCTTATCTCTTTCTCTACTAAGGTATGATTGCTTTCTCATTTAGTTTGAGAGCCAACTATAATGATTTTGATTTTGATTTTAATTTTAATTTCTATTCTTAGATCTATGTTTCTTTGATAGGTTTATAATTATTTTTATTGATTTGATTGACTTCTATATCCACACTTTTTATGTATTCATACTTCTTTGGTTAAAATTATTGTCGTGTTCTGTTATATCATTATTTTGTTGATTTGTTATTTTGTTGACTATTTTGGTCTTTTGTATGGGTTTATTATCATGCTATGATGTATTATTATTGTTTCATTTGGTTACCACTTGGTGAAGCATATGTTTTGTCATCATTTTTCAATATATTTTAAATAGATATGATGGGTATAGTTTCATGCTTCTTTATTTAAAGTTACTTTTGTATGTGAACTACAAATCATATTGACCTTGTCTAAGAGAACGTGTATGTATGCTTGGTGAAGTAAAAGGGATTTATATATTTCTTTACTAAATTAAATTGGAAATTTACTTTAGGATATAACATGAGACAATTGTAATTTATAAAAGTTCATTTATCATCCGAAGTTCTATACAAACCTTTCCTTTTGATCCCTAATGGACTTTATCCTTTTTCCATTTATAACTTGAATAAGATTTGACTATATTCCTTATGCTTCTTAATAAGTAGACATAATTAAATTAGGTGTTTCATGCAAAATTCAAAAAGAAAATGGAAGGCTATGTATGTAAATTATCTTTTTCCTTTAGCGATGCATATGGTTATCACACTATTTTGATTTGGTGAAGCATGTGTGTATTTGTTGTTTTTAATTATCTTGATAAGATAATATAATTATGAGAAATATAGGTAGAAACAAAGTATATATGGCTTTTGCTATTTATGTACCTGGTATATACTTTACATGGGAAGAGTGCGAAGGGGTCATAAATGGATTCAAGAATGTTACTCTTTGTTGTTTCAATAGTTTAACAGAAGTTGAAAGGGTATATTCTCAAATTTATAGAGATAAGGAATTGTGTTCATTCGTAAAATAATATTAGTAATTTCTATCTTCATTATTGGAGTTTAATGATTATATTTAAATTATATGGTTATCTAGTCCCCTTTTTATATATGTCAAATTCCATATTTAACTACTTTTATTATAATGATAAGGTAAATCTACATATATCAAAAGCTAAGCCTAATATTTGATAATATTTTTATCAATGAATTAATATAAAAGTGAACATATCAATTGTGGTTTTAACGATGACCTTATTATACAACTTGTCGATGAATATTCAAATTATAAGTGCTATTTAGATATTCAGTCTTAATAAATGAGTTGAAAGTTTATTCTTATTATAAGTTTTTTCTAGACATCAATTGTGCATTAGGTAATAATCTTATCATAAGATGTATTGTTGCTTGCAAGTGGGAAGTTTGGGCAATAATTCATAAAATTTTAAATTTTGTAATAAGTGTAATATTTGTGTTTTTTATCTTTATATTATAAGTCCCATGTTATATATCTTGAGCATCTGATGTATCTAACTCCAATGTGAACACAATTTTAGTTGGTATATAAGGATTTTACCATTTTAAACTTTAAGCATTTGATCATATAATTGCACTTATTAAAGGTGAAATGATTATAAATTGACTCTAAGGAAATATATGTTGAAGAAATGTCCAATGTCTTTGTTTCATTAGATCTTCATAGAATATTTGGTTATTGAAGTTTCTAAAAAATGTTAAATGAAAGTATTATTGTTTTGTATTAGAATTAAGTTGTTAACGTACATAAGAAAACATATGATACAGCCACTAGACATACGCTTTTCTTTTTGGAAGCCACTAACATACATAAGAAAGAATTATTATTTCCTATGAGAATTGGGTCACTAATTCTAGAATGATAACTCCATTTTAAGAATATACAATGATCACCAATTGATATATCAATATGCAGTAATCACTTCATTTATTCCATACATCATAATGTAATAAGTTCAACTTAACACTGTTCAAAGTCCTAACTAAATTACAACAAACATATGATCTAATATGTAGTAGATTCAACATTAACGTCTTGAAAGTTTTTGGATTTAAGCTTTTTCCATCAACTTAAACCTCCTCCTATTTTAAGTATTTGTTTATGCATTTGTATTTATAATTGTATTTGTATTGTTCTTTGGAGGTATAAACATTTAAAATTGACTTTCACCCATTTACAATACATGATAAACACAAAGTACATTGTTATCATTAAGGATTTAATTACATATAATTGGGACAAATGTATTTTAGGTAACAAACCATAAAATAAGTGTTCCTACTAACTTCTTTAAATGTTACTCCATATCCTTGACCTACCAGTAGAAATCTAAATTATTATGATATTGAATAATTTAATGCTAATTAGGAAATAAATGTGAATATTAACTGACCACTCTCTTCCCACTTCTTAACCTAGACAATGGAGTGTCTTACCTTGTAGATCATGATTGTTTAGGTATTCTAATTAAATAAATACAAATATTGGATGTAGATTATTTTTTAGTGACGTTCATTATTTTTGTTGTGTTATACATGTATAGTTTATAATGAACAGTTTGACATTTTAAACAAAATTTGAAATCAGTGTGAATAAAAATAAGTATGCAATCACCTTAATAACTTCAAGTTGTCTTGGAGTTAATCTTTATTTTTGCATCCTCTTTTATTGTGATGAACTTCATAATCTTATAATTACTCCTACCTTACTTAATTTAGTTGGTTTTTTTAGTTTTTCACCTTTATCCCTTCTTCTAGTTTTTTAGGTCTTTTGAGCAACTTATTTATCAAGAAAGGTAACAAGGGTTGTAGGTTTTTAGTCTTCAAACAAATTAGACCACTAATGAGCTCCATAATATATTTTGATATCTCTTCAAATAGTATTCATAGTTTGAGTATTAGATTACATAAGCATCAATTTCTTCCTTTTGATAAGACACATAAGCCATTGCATGTTTATATAGGTTCCTATTAAATCTTAAAGTGTACATTGATATGTTCTTGTTTGTAACTCAATAATGACCTTGTTTGTAAAATGTGTCACTTTAAATTTTAAATTCTCATTAGTTTTGGTGATACAATGCCTTACATCTTATATCTTCTTACCCAACCTTGATATATATCGTTGATCAGATTTGATCATCACTTCCATTTTTTTATGATAACCTTTAACATATTGATCAAGTTTTTTGCATATGCTTCAAAAATGAATTCATTAAATAACTTTGATATGCTATTGTGAACATGTTTACATTTTGTTCTTATGCTCACAATTAACATTAAAAAGTCTCAATTTCACTTACTTTAAAGTCATCGCATTCTTTCTCTGATAATTTTTTAAAATTTCTCTATTATTTCATTGAAGTCTCCTTTTATTGTGTAACTCACTGCTTGCTACAATAAACTCTTACATTTGTAGCCTTTATGAAGTTTAGGCCAATTTACATTGATATGTTAGGTGCATTTTCTACGCTCAACTTCTAGAAAGAGATTTTTTAATGCTTCCTATAAACCTTAAGAATGAGAAAAAGAAAGGGGAAAGTAATGTAATAGAAGTAAAATAATACATTTCATATGTAGAAATGAGCATAAACAATACGAATACTTTAAAATAACCTTTTGTTGATTGCTTACAGAAGTTCATAGATTGCCACTTATATTTAGATCTTCAATAAAAAGATTCAAATACAATGCAAAGATTGGTAATTCTCTCCCTTAAACACAACCCAAGTTATAGGGAACATCTAATTCTTTTTATTATAATTAACTTTAGCTAATAAAGCACCTTTAAAGAAAGCATCCATCAAGCCCAACTATTTTCATATCATTAACAAGAAAATCATACTTTAATGCACTTAATGTCTTATAAAACCTTTTAAATATTAGTTCTCTAGACTTTTTTATCAAGTTACGTTTGAGTAATTAATTTGCCTTCTTTATTAGATCATCATAACTCATGTCCATAAGACTATAAATTCATATAATAACTTTGCAGAGATCTCTGTAGCATTACAATAACTTTCCACTTAACCCTATAATATTGGGACTTAGTCACTTGCAAAGTATGCTTACTTAAAAGATTATCCATCAACTTAGTAATTGACTAGTTTAGGTTCCTCCTAAACTTGTGTATAAATTCAATTGTTATTCATTTATGGTAGCTTGCTTGTTTGTTTGAACTTTCTTGCAAATAAGTTTTTTCCTTATAATTTTGTAAAAATATTTTTATTTCCAATCCAGTTGGCATATAACCTAAAGGGATATAGTGAATCATAAATAACCTCCATTCTCATATTAGTTTTGAACTTTTAAATGTTATAAATATTTTTAATTTTTAATTTTTAATTTTTAATTTCTTCCCTAAAATATTTTTCGCCTTTAATTTCATGCAAATTTTAAATTAAAAAACCTTCATATCCATTTTTGGATTAAACAAACTATATTTATTCTTCTTAACAGATGTCTTGCAACATCCATCATCACTATATATAGGTTATTACACTTCAACATCATTATCCTTAAATTAACTACTCAAACCATGTAAACTCCTTTCTTGTCTTTATGAAATTCTTAAATAAGATACCTCTTCATCGCAGTCTTTCCCAAAATTATGAATACCGTTTCGTATCGCTCTGTACCAGCTAATACGTACCGTATTGGATCAAACCCAGTATGAAACAAAGAGTTGATCGTACTGGATTTAAATACCAGTCGGTACTAGCTCGTTTCGGATAATATTAACCGGTAATCAAAATACCGACCAAATACTAGTTAGTACCAAAAATTTTAAATAAAAGGGGATGTTTTTGCAAAGTTTTTTAATTATTTATTTTATTTATTTTAACTTTTATAATTTTTGTAATTTTTATTTTTTTAAATAATAATAAATATTTTATTACTAATAATAATTATAAATAAAATAAAATTAAAAATAAATTATTTTTATTTAAGTTTATTTTAATATTTTATATAATATTTATTAATAAAGTATTAATAAAAATATTTAATTTTAAATAAATAATTTAAAAATTATGATCTATGAACTAATATTTATTTTATATAATTTATTTATTCAATAAACATTTATTTGAAATTTATATATTTTAAAAATATATTTTAAATTTAATTATATTTATGAATAATTATTAAATTAATTTTATAAATTAAATTAAAATTGTGATTATTATTTATTATTATGATTTTTGGAAACATGGTTAAAAATATACAGTACGATTGTACAATATGACAATGAATTATTTTGTGATTTAAAAAAATCACGGACTATTTCATAAATTTAAAAAATTATCTGAAACGGTGCCCAGTATTAACCGGTACCGATACAATACCGTAACAAACAATCTGATACCAAGTCTGGTACGATATTCATAACATTGGTCTTTCCTATTATTTCCAACCCTATTATCAACTTCATCGCATTTTAACCTACTAAAAAACTTTTTGGACATTTCTTCTCATTTTTTTGCACATTAAGATATTCTTCGTTATTAGTTACATATACTTCTTCTTCTAATGATGCATTTCTAGATGCACTCATCTCTATAATGAGAAAATCTTCTTCATCTTGTTCCACCTTAACTTAGAAGAGTCACACTCATATTCTTTTATGTATTATTTTCATTGCCTTCACCAGCTATTGTAGGATTCTCATGAGCATACTTATAATAGTATTGAACATTATGATAAAGTCTTGCATGTGGTTAAGCGTTGACAATATGTTTCTACCATGGTGTAAGCTTAACTCTCTTATCTACTTGTTAAGAATTTGTATAACATAGATATCATGACTTAATGTTTTTTGTGTCTGACACTCCTTTTAATACTAACATGCTAAGTTCATCAACCTCTATATACTTCTTCCTTTTGATCATGTACCTAACATATTCTGTTATCGCTATTTCTTTCCAATAACCCACTATAATGAAATTCAAATTTACCAAAATCTGTATTATAAATAATTTGAGTATTAGTATCTAACAATGAATATTAATGAGTAATTCAATTTGATGGATTAGTAAGTGAACAAAGGAAAGAAGCAAAAGATATATTTTTCTTAAAATTAGATGCCAAGTGTCAAGTAAGAGTACCATCAGGAATGATATATTAAGCACAAATAGTTTCCTTCATTATGATCATTAGCTAACATATAGGAAACATAAACATACAATGCTAAATTATGATGAAATAACATTTCAATTTTCCTTATAAATATTTTTAACTTTCTACAACATCAAAAAAGAGAAATATTAAAATCACCTACCATCCAATATTTCATTAGATGTCAGTTATGTTTCTAAAGAAACATGAATTTATGTTAAAATTAAATAATTTTTTCATGTTAATAATGAATTTTATAATTACTAAATATGTTAACAAACTAGTTGAGATTAAACATATCATTACAATTGATCAGATGATGTCTAATGAGCTTTCTCTAAGTGAGATACAATATCTTATCTTTCAAATGATTCGATTCATGCATCACCTTAATGGTGTTAATTTTTCTTCAAGAGCAAAGGTAAAAAAGAGATGTGATTCACTTGAACAAATATCTATAATGAATAATGTTTTCCTAAAATTCATTCATGCAATCATAAGCTTGATGAGTATAGGAACTATGTTAAAATCTTCTCCTCATCATCGAGGGTCCCCTATTTAATGTCCGGTATATATTTCCCACACCCAGAGGATGCTAGATTCCATTTTTAAAGGCAATAGCCTTTTAAAAAATCAAAGAACTCAATCTACCTTCAATGTATCCAATCTTTGGGATTTATCAACACATTTTTCCGAATATCTATTATGGGATATAAAAAGCATATAACTTAAAGTAATAAAGTTATCTCCCACATTATCTTTTTATGTTATTAAAGTCACTGATTAAGAAAAAATGATAATTTAAAACTTGAGAAAAAAAATAGAACACTAAAAATTCATAGCAAATCTAGTAGCTACTTGTACTTAAAAAAGTTGACAAAAAACATAACTACAATTAATTATCAAAAAACCATTGACATTAGACTCTTATGCAGACTGTTGCAATTCCGGATGCCCCAGAGGAGCCCAATACGCAAGCGACCACTATTGAGCTAACTCCAGAAGAGCACGAAGGGCCCAACGAGCAGGCAGACACTAATGCAAGCTCAGATCCAACAAACGGAGACAGCGAAAGGGAGGCATCCACCGAAGATAGCCTCATCCCTCTGAGGTGCAGTACGTGAGTGAGACAAGTACCAGCCAAGCTCAAGGATTAACAACAGAAGCACGTGAGTGAGTGGTTATAGTAAGAGAATAACAGTTTGTACAGCTACGTATAGCTGAAAGAGTGAGGACATACGATTATATTAGATCCTATAATGGAAAAAAGAAGATATGAAATGAAAAAGAAAGTTATAGCTTAGTCTCTCCTTCCTTTCCCGAATTCCTCTCTGCACATCCCTCTTATCACAGACCAATTAAATTTCAAATTCAAGAGAAAACATTATTAAAAGTAACATCTTCTCTCAATATTACTTGAAAATTTGAAGAGTTATGGAATAGAAGAGGAGGCATTGGTGTTAGGAGGTTTTGGTAACCAGTGGTGTAATCACTGAGTTATAGAGAATGGAAAGCACTAGTAGCAATAGTGGTAGGTTGGGTTATAGAGAATAGGAGGTAGTGATGGAGGCTACAAAGAAACAAAGGTAGTGGTGGCAGTGATGGGGCATTGGATTATAGAGAATAGGGAGTAGTGACGAAGAATACAGAGAAATGGGTGTTGGCAGGTTTAGGATTGTAGAGAAAAGTGTCATCTAAGAAGAAACAAATCAAAATCTTTATTTTTTATTTTTTTTCCTTTAGTAACCTAACATGTGTTGGTTTATGGCCTAAAGTCAATCAACTGTTTATTGTTTAGTAATATAAATATTTAAAGATATTCTTTATCTTATATATATTTAAATGTATGTGATAAAATTCATATAATAAATGTACACGATAGATAAAATTATGATGAGATCATAATTATAAAATTCATTTTATATTTTTGTATTATCCCTAAATTATTCCTAATCATTGTTTAATTGAGAATGAGTATTAATAAAACATAAAAATGTTTCTTCCTTATGAAGGAAGTGGACGATTTTATATGCTAAAGTACTGAGATACTTAAACAAATATGTGGGGTACTTATTAGAGAACAAGTTTACTGAATTGACCTCATATGAGAGTTTAATTTAGAACATTACTTATATGTCTATGAAAATTATCATCATGAGTGATCCTTTGACTTGAGATCTCCAAAATATCTTATGTAGGGATTGTTGTACTTTGATATTACTTATGAACTATTTTATTCAAGGGTAGCTCAATCAGTAGTCATTGGATATGGCATGAACTATATGCTGATAGTTAACTGGTTAATATAAGATTCAATATCGTAAAGTTATTTAGGACATTGTTCTAAATCAATATTGATTTGGAAAATCTCTGCCCAAAGTGGAAAGACACTTTGTAAATAGTTTACAAATATCATTAATAGAATCAATTGCTAATGGAAAAGAAATAACATGATTGGGCTTAAATAAGGTAGACATTATTTTCATACTTTATGTCTAATTGGAACATTGTATGATGAAATGATTGAATTATACAAGAAAAATCATGCACAAAAAGGTTAGTCAAAATTATTTTAACTTTTCTAAATATTTGGGTGATTAGGATGTGTTACTATACGCGAATCTTAATATATGGATATAAATTATTTAATTAAAGAATTAAAGATAAATTAAAGAAGTTTAATTTATCTAATCCTGAATATAATTTAAAGTTATAATTTATATCTAATGACAACATATTTGGAAACTTAATGAGTCACATACAAAGAACAAATTAAAGAGAAAAAAATGTGTTTTAATCAAGTTGGAATTGATTGTAAAGTTTGAGAAACTTTATGATTAAATATGAGATAGTTAATAAATAAGGATCAATATAAGATATTTGATCTTATTTAAGCACAACTGATGTTTAACTAGAATTAGTTGTAATTCCAGTTAAAGTTTAATTTAAATTAGGATGTTATTTCAATTAAATTACTAAAATGTCTAAAACTTATTATAAATAAGCATAGGCTTTAAAGAAGCTAGTACTTCTTACTCAACCCTCTCTATAATAATTTTAGAATTCTCTCAATTTGCTATGTGGATACTGTTATTGGTTGAATACTTGTACATATATGATGATTGAGATGAGTCAATTTCAGAAATGATTCGAGGGAAACAATAAGAAAATAATTGAACTTCATAATAAGGTAAGAATTTTGATTCATGTTTTATTATATTTTATATATTAATCATATTATAGAATTTAAGTGATCTTAACTTTTAAAAAATTAAACAAAAAAATTGCGTATTTATTCTGTTGTATATAAGATTGGATCCTATTTAATTTTCCAATAATTGGTTCCATTATTGCCCTATAGATGTGACATGTTAAATAGGTATGATATGTTAATAATATTAACTGCAAGGTTAATAACGAGTTGCTTTTGCAAAATTGGAAGTCAAGCAATTTATTGTTACTTTTAGTAGTTTTAGTTAAAGTTAAATTCGATGGACCCATGATGTTTGGCACATTATTAATGCATTCCCTGACTTTTAAAAACTATCAATAGCCTCTTATAGTTTTGGTTTTATAACACCTACTCCCTACCACAAACTTCCGTTAAAATCTCCAACTACAATGTCCAAAACGATGTCATTTTCAACACATGGAACTATATGACATCATTTTAAAGTCTACTAGCAGAAGTTGACTACATGGGGATTGATGTTATAAAACCAAAATTACAAGGGTGTTATTGATAGTTTTTAAAAGTCATATAGTACATTAATAATAAGTCAAACTATAGAGGTCCAACGAATTTAACCCTTTTGGTTATTATTGCAAAATTAGGTAAATTTTTATTATAATTTACTCTTTTGACTAATTGAATCTTATAAATTTTTAAAATTTTATAATTGAATCTTATAAATCACTGGACTCCCTAGTAGTTTAGCACATTATGAACTAATCTCTTGATTTTTAAAAACTATCAATAACCTCTCTATAATTTTAAAAATGATACAATATTGTTATATAAGATTGCTCATTTGTAATTAGAATATCACAGGTTTGAGTTACGGAAATAATCTTTTTGTAAAAAATACAAAGAAAAAGTTACAATGATGACTTTCTCACGATTCTCATAAAGCGAGGAGTCTTGTGTACTAGGGTACATTGTATTTATATATATGTGAGGTTCTTAACGACAACTTGAACAGTAGGAGGGCTGAAAGATACATTAACTAAAATAGACGAGAGATATTTGATAGTTTTTTTAAATAATGGACTAATACGATAGTTTGTCAAACTCTACATGACGCTATGAATCTAACCTTTTTTATTATTTTCTAGCAAAAGTTTTTTTTTGGTAAATCAGAAGAATTATATAAAAAAGAAAAATATGTACAAAAAGGTCCAATTACAAGTGTCGTTGGAGACACAGCTAGCTAAAATAAGCAACAAGCCTCAATCAAGCCAAGACAAGAACACACCATACTAGGAGAACAGAAACAAGGAAGTAATACAGAAAACCAAAGCAACTATCAACCATGTGAAAGCCGAGCTAAAAAAAACACACGCCTAGAAGAATCAAACCAAAGAGGCTAAGGGGAAAACTACTCACGGACATCCTGAGCACCTGAAAGGCCAAGGGAAGCCCGCCACCAAGTAGTGAGTGTGAAGAACCACCAGGGTGACTAGACCATTCATGGATTGATCAAAGAGACCCCGCATGCTAACCTGGAAATATCTGAAAAAATAACCTGCAAAAGAAGAATGAAAGATCCTAAAAAAATTACCTCCTCTCAGTGTGTAGGCTGAGAAGTTCCCTAATGTGGGAGATCACATCGAGATACACTCTCTCCTTTGCCTGTGCTTCATTCTTGAAGGTCCTAGCATTGCATTCAATCCATATATGGTAGACGGTAGTGGAAAGCAAAAGAGGGAAGTGAATGATAGCGGGAACACTAGTACCAAAAATAGAGTTATACCATGAAAGGATAGCTGAGAGATTTGAAGGGTTGATCGTGGGCAATTCGAATCGGGTGAGACAGTGTTCCCAAATTGTGTGAAAGAAAGGGCAGGCAAAAAATAAGTGATCGATGGATTCATTGGCTGAGAAGCACAAGGAACAGTGATTAGGAGTATAAAGGTACAGAAGTTTATCCCAGGTTTGAAGCTTATGAAGGAAAGCAAGCCATAAGATAAAGGAGTAGCGAGGAGTACTATATTTGGACCAAACCAGTTTGTACCAAGGAACTACTGGTAGCTGGGGTCGCAAGAGTTGATAAGCTGACGCATTGGTATAGCGCTTGGTAAGGCTCGCTAACCATTCCAAGCGGTCAGGTATGGTGCAATTGGGTAAATAGACAGGAGGCTCGAGGTGTCTAAGGAGGTCCATGGAACCCTCTCTCCAGCTCCAAGCATCATTAAGGATGACGTCAGAAACACGGGC
>JANSVB020000181.1:81186-91340 GCA_025504935.2 Erythroxylum haughtii
AGCCTAAGGCTGGAGGTCCTGGTCCTCGAAACCAGTTATCGTGTATTCCTTACAGAAATCTATAGCAAATACATATAATTTTCCTTACTTGTTTTCTGGGATTCTAACAAAATCACTCCTAAATATCTAAGAATCACAATACGAAAAGGTGTTTCACACTTAATAAATGGTCTGTTCTTCTCATTCCTTAAATGTTGAAAACATAACATATCGAGAAAACATGTTGAAACCTAATCCCAATGGAATAGGAAACCCACTAAACTTACGAAATAAGAATAGAATCCTATTAATAAGGATTCTTATGATTCCTTAACAACTTGAAGCTTAAACTACTGGGACAACTAAAATAATTTCCTTTTCTAATAAAGAAATGTAAACTAATAACTTGTTTTTCTGTATCACAGAGCATTTTTCAGCACCATGTTCAACAATTAATTCATTGTAATTTTAAGATGTTCTTATCATAAACCAATAACAAGAAGGAAAATGCTCCCTTTGGTTGTACCAACTGGCACTAGTTAGAATGGAGTCCTAATATCCTCTACAGCACCAAATGAGTGACAACATAATAAACATAATAGTGCCTTAAAATCCCTTTCATGTTTTATCCTTCATATCGAAAAAAAGAAGAAGAAAAACACGATACCCATATAGTCTAATAAAACAGAAGCCGAGAACAAAGTCATCATTACAAAAGAGAGGGGAAGACAGAATGACAACGAAGAAAAGAAACTGATTCTCCCACAAAGAACACAAACCTTGCCATAACAAAAAGCTCTCTGACCATCCTGGAGCCTTCTCCAATGTATTTCTGGACCAATTCAGAACCCGAAACCCTAATGAAAGTGCAGTCAGTATGATGTGCAACAGCCCTAGCCAACAGAGTTTTCCCTGTGCCAGGTGGCCCATAAAGTAGAACCCCCTACAATGACAGAGTTAGAATCAGTAGGCAAACCAACCATGAAACATGAATAAATGAGCTACAAGAGCAAATGACATCTTGGATACCTTTGGTTGAGCAATACCAAGACTTTCAAACAACTCAGGATGTTTAATTGGAAGTTCAATGACCTGAAATTAATCAAAAGAAGAAATAGAATTGGAATTATAACCAAAAACATAAATCAGATCAAGAATCAAGATCATCTCACAATTACTAGAATAAGCAAACCTCCTTTATCTCTTTAATTTGCTGGTCAAGACCACCGATCATGTCATATGTAGAGTCTGGAACCTTCTCAACTTTCATAAGGTTGACCAAGGGATCCACTTTGCTGGGCAAGATTAAGTGAAGAACATAGCTGTCATTACGAAGGGCAACCCTTGTTGATGGTGTAATCTTCGTGATATCGATGTTCTTATCAATATCAACAACATATTTTCCTTCTGGATGAACCTGCAAGTAACAAAACATTGCACTTGATAAATAGAGGTGTGGCTTGGAATCTTGCAGTCTGGTACTATATAATGGATATGGAGCTCACCACAATATCATATAAGCCTGAACTTTGAACTCCACAGACTAAAATGAAAAGCGCATTATGTCTCACTTAAACAGTATGCATGGATGGATTAAAACTGATGTGTCAAGAATATGAGTTTAGGCTCCACTATTTTTGTGTTAGGGAATGAAAGAAGTTAAGAGTGCAAAGAAAATTCCAAGATAATTTTCTTCAGGACCCACCGGAAATCAATCCAAGAAGGTAGGAGAAAATTGGTAACCTGATTACTTGTTACTCAAATAACCTTATTATCACCAGGTTAAGAGATCAAATGAAGCTATAACTAGACTATAAATTATAATGATGACTCGATGAATCTTCTCAACAACGCCTCTCTCTCTCTCTCAGTTTCCTTTCCTTCACTTTCTTTATTCCCGTAGTTTCTTAATGATGGATTGAAATTTACCCAGTTGATAAAGATAGCATGGAAGAGGAGAATTGGGGCTGGAAATATGAGAGACGCACACACCCATGGAACAACAGAAAAATTGAAATCTTTAACATCTGGATGTCAGGAAGAAGCACTGGTGTACAATGAACATTACCTTAACTAAGACTTTATTTTTTCCCATAACTTTGACAACTTCACCAACATAAGACCCAGGCTCTTGAAGCAGCTGAAGTTCTTCCCTGAGCATTCTCACTGACCCAGATCAAAATTAAAAATCCAATCAACTAATTGGTTATATACATGATGAGTAGTAAGGTAACTAAACCATAAAGGTAACTGGAAAAGAAATTAGGGTTAGGGAGAAAAAGACCTCTGGAATTGAGGTCATTACGCTGGGCTTCTAGGCGATTGAGATTGTGGGTCTTTTGGCGGACAAGGAGTTGGTGCTCGTGAATGTGTTGGAGATAGTACTGTCTAAGACCTTCACCTTGCTTGGCTGCCGTTTTCGCTGAACAAGACTCACCCCTCAAACCAACTACGCTGCTATCCGCCTGCTTCGATTCCACTCCTACCATCGCCATCTGGTCTCTCGTTCACCTCTCTTTCTTTCTTACTCTAGATCCAAATAGGCTTAGCTCAAGAATGAATCACTTTGTTTGTTCCTTGGAATGTTTGATCTGATTCGGTAGATTCTACTTATATTGATTGGTTTGTTTACAGCACTGGGAAACTAAGGAGAGGGATGGTATTTCTTTGCAAACACGTCAAATTGCTGTTCGGTTTCTTGGGCCTGAAGGACCGAAGTTATTCTGGTTGTTGTTGGATTTGAACTTAGAGCCCGAACATACCCTTCAAATTAAAGATCGTTGTTGGATTTGAACTCAGAGCCCGAACATGCCCTTCAAATCCCTAGTTGAGAAGAGGAAAAACCATGGAACCAATCCACTTTACCGTAAGTCGTCTTATTTTATTACGATGATACGATATTATAAGTAGCATTAGACTAGGGTGCTTCCAAGTTGATAAGTCAATCTTCATTATTATTAAATCCTTGTCTCTTTTACAATTGAATTAGACATGAGGCAGCATACCTAATAAAAAACGTTGATAGAAGAAATTAGATTTTTTTATAGAGGATTTGAAGTACCTTGATTACAAGTTATAGCTTTTACTTCAAGTGGTATTAGAGCTCCAGATATAAGTCTGATATAGCCTCCACGTCTCGTGTTCGAGTTGCAACACAATCATTACTTTCGAATCGCCTTAAAGTTGCGCAAAAGCATAGTGGGCTATAGAAGATTTGAAGTACCTTGACTATAAGCTATAGTTTTTACTTCGAGTGATATTTTTTGAAGAAAATATGAATGACTTGTTGGGTGATTTCTCGTGAAATTGTGTAGCTTGCTTCCAAGGAAATTGTTTGGATTTGTAAGCATAATAATTTGGCTATGTGTTGGAAGGATTAAACTACTTCAATTAGTGCTAGGCAAAGCCTTGGTAAGTGGAGAATTTGAGTTCCTGAATTACTTTGACAAAATTCCTAGTCGAATTGGTGAGTAGATTAGGTTGCTAGGCACGTTATTCTTTAGAGTTATTGTGCATGGGAACCTCTGGCTGGCAGAATCGGTATCAAAGACTACTTGTTCTATTTATCCCTTTTTTATGGCTCGTGGAAACCTTTATATAGTGTAGGAAAAAGTTGCTTGCGTAGAGCAACTTTTTTATGCCAATATAGGCGAGGAAGGATTTTTAATTACTACTTCTTTGGATGTATTGACCAAAGGAACACCCAAAAGGGAGGTGTGCTTGGTCATTCTAACTTTAAAGGTTTTTATACATAATATATGTTTAATAGTCCATATTTTTAATATAATCTTTGAGAGCATTATGTTTTTATTTTAACGCTTTTATAGAATTTGATAGTTAAAATTATTTACATCCAAATTTTAATTAGAAAGAACCTTTACCTTCAGTTTCTATAAATAAGAAAAAGACATTAAAGAGTTAGCACTTCTATCTTTTTCTCTTAAAATTATTTTGAGTTCTTTTTCTCTACTTTATAGGTACTATTATAAGTTGAACACTTTAAAAAAATTCTGGCTAATAGTTCGAGAAGGAAATTTTTTGCAAGAATTCTAATCGAATACATTTCAAATTTTATTTATGTTTGTATTTTTTCAAAATCTTTAGCTAAATAGATCTTATCAGGAAATTGTGAAAATTACTCGTTGCACTTGTCTTTCAATCATAATTGATTTTCTAATACCAAAACCTACTTACATCACTAGTATGGTGTATATGGGTTCATTGTAATATTCTTTAGCTTGAAGGATGCTCCTACCACATTTTATAATGTCATAATGTGATCTATGAATTTCTTTATGATTTTATCTTAGTGTACCTTAATGACTTTGTTATCTACTTCACCTCTGTGGAGGAACACTTAATCCACTCTCTATATATACTAATCAAGATATAAAAGCAATAGTTGAATGCTAAAATAGAAATTTGTGAATATACTTTCATATAATTGAAGTTCCTTAGTGAGCCAGAGCTTTCAAATTGTGTAGTATTCATTAAATGATATATTTCCAATTGTTCTTCTTTTGAGTAATCGCTTTTTTCCCTGTTATTATACAACAACTTTTTGCAACAAGTTGTCATTATGTATTATACATTTATGGCTCCATATTATTTAGCCAACTTGATTCGTTGTCAAGAATAAGACTTATAAATGCAAAAGAAGAAGGAGGTAAATTGAAATAATCCTTATGTTTAGAGTTTCTCTTCTCATTCTTTTATCATCTTCATATAGAGGTAGAGCTTCTAATCCAATTAATGGAAAGTCTATTCAATGTATGTCAACCTAATTCAATAATGCGACTACCAAATCTTACAAAAACATATTAACATTTGACTCTCTATTATATTCGATTCTAGGAAGCTTCAGATATCCGACCAATCCTAGGAAGCTTCGGATTTCAAACACATTCCTCGAAGCTTCCCAATTCATGACTGCCTCTACCTTCTTTGGATCTACCTGTATGCCTTGTCCGGTCACTATATGCCTCAAAAATACTACTTGATCCAACCAAAATTCACACTTATTGAATTTGGCATACAGTTGTTTTTCTCTTATGATCTTTAGTATTACCTTAAAATGTTTGGCATGCTCTCTATATTCTTTGAATATACCAAAATATCATCAATAAATACTATCACAAAGTGGTCCAAGTAGGGTTGAAATACCTTATTCATCAAGTCCATAAATGCTGCTAAGGCATTAGTTAACCCAAACGACATTACTAAAACTCAAAATACCTATACCTGCTCCTGAATGCACTTTTAGGTACATCAGCCTCTACTATCTTCAATTGATAGTACCCTGATCTCAAATCCAGCTTAATGGAGACCTGAACTCCCTGTAATTGATCAAGCAAATCATCAATTCTAGGCAATGGGTACTTATTCTTTACTGTCACTCGATTCAGTTGCCTATAATCGATGCATGGCCTTAAAGTCTCATCTTTCTTCTTTACAAGCAAAACTGGAGCTCCTAAAGGTGAAACACTAGGTCTAATAAAACTCTTTTCCAACAACTCCTATAGCTGAGCCTTCAACTCCTTTAATTATATAGGTGACATCCTATATGGAGGAATAGATATAGGAGCAGCACCTGGAACTAGATCAATTGTGAACTTTGTTTCCGATTTGGAGGAAAGCCAGGTAACTCGGCAGGAAACACATCCAGGAATTCCTTAACCATGGGAATATCCTGCACATTCTGCCCAGCTCTAGTATCAATGACGTGGGCTAGATAAGCCTCACATCCTCCTTGCATCAACCTCAATGCACTAACAAATAATATCAACCTGGCTAGTACTGCTTAACCAATTCATCTGAAAACTACTCTCGGTTGACTAAGAGATTCTAGTACTACCTACTTGGTATAGCAGTTCATGATAGCCCTATGAGCAATGAATCAATCCATGCCTAGTATAATATCTATCTCTCTCAGATGTAGTATAATCAAGTCTGCCTTCAATTCTGCTTGATCAATCCGAATCAAGCATCTTTTGTAGACCTCTCATATAACTGATGTACTACCTATTGATGTACTTACCTCTAATCCATACTATAATAACTCTCTATCACAATGCAGCCTAGATGCCAGATGCCATGCGACAAATGAATATGTAGATCCTAGATCTAACAATGTTAATGCTTAATAATCATAGATAAATAGCGCACCTACAATGACATATGGAGAGTCCTGAGCCTCCTACCTAGTCATAGTATAGACCATGGCTTAAGACTATGGTCAGCTGTTCCGCACCTCGGTCCTGACAAAAGGACTCCTAGAGCTCACTCTGCCTCTCCCACGGCCTCTTTGTCCAATCCCACTACTACGAGTTTGCTAGATTGTAGCTTCACTCCCAGATCTCCCACTTATACCAGACTGGGCTCCAGCAACAACAGGACAATCTCTAATTTTGTGCCCCAGAGAGCCACATCTAAAATAGGTCCCTGATAAAGTCCAGCACTCACCACCTTGTTTCTTCCTGCAGTGCTCACAAGGGGTAACTGACTCTGCATTATACCTCTTCCATTGCTAAACTGTGCAAAACCACCCCTCTATTTGAATCCTGACTTTCTTGACCCAACTGGTGTTCTGAAGGCTTGGTTTTGGTGCTTACTGAATCTTCTATTGGAACCACTCTAACTCTCACTGGACCTCTTAATCTTGGATCCTTGCCCATGCTCTGCTTGGCCCTTTTTCAGTAGCTGATCAATTCTAATTGAGGTAGCTCTCAATTTAGTAAAACTGCTCAGGTTTGAAAATTGCTAACGTTGTTCTGATTTCCATTTTCAACCCATCTTTAAATCTCCTACACTTGTCTTTTTCGGTAGGATTAAAAGCAGTAGCATATCTTATTAACTCATTGAACCAGATCTTATACTCTACCACTAAAATCCTACCCTACTTCAAATCTAGGAACTCTTTCATCTTCCTGTCCAAGTTGATCTTAAGCATGTAATTCTCCTTAAAGACCGTTAGAAAATCTTCCTAATTTAGGTGGCAAGGCCTTGTAGTAAGGACACTGCATAGTCCAACCTCTCACTCGACTCGCAGTCCATCAGAACAAAAGCTCTTTCTATCCTTTCTAACCATCCTTTAGCCTTAGTAGGCTCTGTGCTTCCATAAAAGTCCATAGTCCCATGCTTCCACAACCTATCATACCTCCTCTCCTTTCTCTCAAGAACTTAGGAGGCATCTCCTCTAGTTGAGGTACCAAAGAATCCCTACTTGCTCCTACAGATCCTAGGTCAGTTGATTGCCCCACTTGATCACCTATGGCAGATGACCTATAATAAACAATAAGTTCAATCATTATCTGCATTTCTCATGATATTTCATGCTTAACATTTCTATATGTCCCTATGGATGCCAAACCATGCTCTGATACCACCAAACTATAACACCTTGCTACCATAGGTCCATACCGAAACACCCAAAGGACATTTTAGTATATAACCTATGATAATAGTGCGTTATGTTCAATCACAACATTAACTTAGCATGGCATCATCTATTTTTATTCTCTTAAAAGTCATCATCAAGAAAGTCAAAATGTTTTAAAACCAAAATTTCCTATTTCATTTCATAAAACCGAACGTTATACAGTTTATCTTTCAAACATCCATAAATGTACATCATCATAGCCTAACACAAAATGTGCTACATGAAAGAGGAAATTACACAAAATTCTATCTAACCTGACCAAAATCCAGTTGACCGACCTTTGAGCCATTTCTTCTTTTTCCCAAAAGTACAAGTCTACATTGCTTGTAGCGTCCCTCAGTAGCTAATGTTGTCTCTCGATCCTGAAAAGTCAACATTGCAATTTTGGTGAGTTTTGCGAACTAAATGAGGTAACCATCATTGATGGTTCACTTAATTCATGCATCACATCAATACATATAACATATTATTCACGTATTGTTGCATACTCATAAAACATCACCTTTCACTTTAAGAATAATCATAATGGTCATTTCATTTATGTAAAAATACACATATCAAGTATAAATGCAATGCACGTGAGACTCACTTTCATTTATTATGTCGTTGTGACCGAGTGCCTTTTTACTAGCTCATATCTCTTAGTGGATACTGAGCTGCGTCAAATTATGTCCCATATCCCTTAATGGATACCGGGTACATTCCCAACTGAGCCTGAGGCTCTAATCACACTCTGAGCTTTAAACTCTTTATCCTGGTAACTCCAGTCACAACTTCCTTTATCATACATCAATTCATGTATTGGAATGTTTCACATATCATATGCTCAATCGATCACATGCTTGCACATTCACAGTCAAATCACATTTTCCATTAAACCCAAGGTTCGACATTCAACATCATTGTTGAGTAACATATATTCCTTCACATTCACATACAAGTGGCACTTCATTATCACATTAATATATCTAATCTCGGACCTACATTGTCCAGCATCAACAAAATCAATCACATTCATCTTATCATTCAAAACATATTTTTAAGCAAACAGTTAATTGAAAGAAACTATCTATGCTACTCACAAGTTGCTCCCGAAGATACTACTTGGAAGTTCTGACAACATCTAGATGTTGAGGTTCAAGTTGCTTCTCTATATCAAACAACACACACATGTCACAAGGTGCACAATTATAAGTGTTTAATATTGCACATGTTTGTAAATGAAATATACACAATGCATGTTCATGATAATCTCGGGTATCACTCTATCATTTTCGTCATGTAAACATTTATTTATCCAAACTCACATAAGTATCACTTATACTTATAGTTTATACCTTAATAAAACCATTAGAATCACCATTCTTAACTCATTTGGTCAAATTTAGATTTTTCTTGAAACATACTTTCGGGTCTACTGTTCATGATCAATCAGAAAATGAAAATGAAGTAATTTGGCAATAATTTCTTCTTAAAAATTGTTCTCCTACCACTTTAGTTTCTAATGACATGAAAATCATTCAATTTGGTTCAGTATTTTGAAAGTTATACTACAAGTATATTCAGACTGCTCTCATTCTAAAACAGTACACTAGACTCAACCTCTATCCAGAAATTGAAATTCTTAAAGACCAAGTTAAAATTTGATTTCTTAGGCAATTTGTAGAACTATGTATCTAGTTGACTCCAATTCAAAATTAATTCTTTTTTGATGACTATAGTAGAAGTTATAGGCAAAAGAAGGAAGGATGTTTAGTGAGCAAAAAGCTCTTGGGTGCACGATCGGACTTGTGCACGATAGTGCACTTTTAATCTTTAACAAAATAAGTCACAGCCATGCATCATCAGTGCATGGATATGCACTCCAACTTAACTATGTCATGGACGTGTAACCTTCATGCACGCTCGTGCACACCAATGAGTCACGACCATGCAACCTTAACGCACGGCTGTGCACACCCACTCTCTAGACCAATTTCTATCCCAATTTTATCGGTAATTCTCTCTTAAATGATTTCATATTGTAATAATTTTTGGTGGAGATGTAAAAAAAGTCTAATGGTTTAAGTCCTAAGTCATTTGGAGGTCGGGAGAAGAAGTTATAGCCTAAATACTGAAGGATGTTTGAAAATAGTCCCCCTTCTGTAGCCATAGAATCACGATCATGGCTTTCGAACTTATTAGAAAAGTCACAATCGTGCAAAAGCATGATCGTACTTTTCCAATTTCTTTTCTTTTCTTCTTCTCTTCTGATATCGCGATTTTCTTCTCTTCTTCTTTCTTTTTCTTAAATCAACATTTCTAGCTTACATCTACCCTATTTTTGACTTCTTACATCTACCCCATTTTTGACTTCCATTCAACCTAACACATTAAAAAATAAATGAAATCCCAAAAATCAACACCAAATATCAAAAACATCACATATTCATGCATCTTCTTGATTTTTCTACACTTTCCTTCCACTGCTGCAAATTTTTTTCATCTCCGTCGACACTTTCACTTCATCTCTCATTTATCATTTTAATCATTCCCATATCATTACATCACCTTACATCTATTTCTTGACTCACAACTCCTGTAAATCATCTCTACAGATACTCAAAAATACACACAAATGACAGTAACAAAATAGAGCATATACTTATGTATATATCAACTGTAGCATCCCAATCCCGCAAGACCCAAACTCGACATCGAGGGTGATATCCGAGCCCATGCCTCACGAGGGTGGTAT
>JANSVB020000181.1:95600-107781 GCA_025504935.2 Erythroxylum haughtii
TATTATTATTATCATTATTATTATTATTATTATTATTATTATTATTATTATTATTATTATTATTATTATTATTATTATTATTATTTTAGTATTTTATATTTGTATCTTTATTATTTGTATTAAGTATTTCGTATTATTATTATTATTATTTGTGATTTATTATTTTTACTTTCTTTTACTTATTTATTTTGTTAACCTGCATCACTATTTTCCTGTCACATCTACATGTGGGTCTACCAGAAACAGCCTCTTTACTATGTAGAGATAAGGCTGCGTACTATCGGACCCTGCTTTACTATGGGACTTCAGATTAGGTATGATGATGATGAGATAATCATAAGAAAAGAGAAATAACTTTCAAAACCATAACAAGAACTTAACATTCAATGCCTCTACTCATGACCAATCAACAATCATTCCCTTCAGAAACTAAACAATCTAGGGGTAGACTTTGACAAAATGTGTTTAAATACGATAAATTTTTGGGTACACTCAAATACCATTCATGACCGAGATATTCCATAACTTTGCAAATAATTTCATTTCTCCATCATTAAGATTCAAATGCACAATCATGAATCAAAGGACTTTTCTAAGGCTATAATATGAGCAGTAAGGAGAGAAGTACTCAGGTAATGTAGCACAAAAGTCATCCAAGCTAGTGAAAAATGAAAAACAGTCAATAAAACATCTAGCGCAAAAACCATCATTTACTCAAAACTGGGTACCATTAGCTATGATAAATGCAAGAACTATGTTTCACATTACAGATTTAAGCTCTCACACCATAACCCTCGTGAAGCTCAAGGAATTAGAAGGAATCACTCATACAATTAATGATAAACAATACATTATAACCATAAGTAGTGATCCTTCAAACCAACATCTACCTCAAATGCATCATACTCAAATCGCATATTTCATACAACTTTAGGAGGAGAAATTAATTTTGAATAACTTTGCAAAATAATTACATCTTGATTCTTTTATTTAAACATATATATTTTCTTTTATTCTTTTTATTTTTCTTTTGTTTTTGTTTTATTTTATAAAATTGAAAGAAGCTACATCAACATTGAAGTTTTTTTATAAGAGATGAAATGGCATTCCTACAATTATAACTAACCCATGTATATGCACACTCCCATACTTAAACCCTTGTGCGTCCACAATTATCAATAATCAACAAATGCTTCACTAACTTTAAGGCTTGGATAGGACATTTAGCTAGGTTTAAGGCAAGTAATGTGGTTAGCATAAAAAGATAAGGAAAATAAAGCTCATGGGGGCCTTTCAAAAGGAAAAATCATTTTAATAGGTAGGCTATTTGGATAATATAGCTTATGAAACAAATAATGTCTATATCATTTCCATATTAATGCATGTAATAAAAATGTGCTCTTGAATAGAAAATCAAAGCAAATTTAGGATGTACATGTCATCAAGTTCACACATAAACAAAAGACAATGAGACTAATATTGATGTGTCAATCTATAAATGCTCAAAATCTTACTGGCTTGTGTCTACCACTAGTCACTACTCTTCTAAAGATAATATGTATTGATCAATCACAAGAATAAAAGTACATGCTTAAGTTGCCATAAATTTTTCTAGTCAATTCGCTCTCTAATTATAACTATATAGTCCTAAAAGCAATAGAAAAAGAGAAAATGTTTATTTATTTGTTTGTTTGTTTTCTAGCGTAAGAAAAACACATGAGTAAGACATAAACTTTCAAAAATGACAACTAAGATCCCCATCCCCATACTTAAAACTTACATTATCCCCAATGTAACATCAAATGTAAGAAATGGAGCATTCAACAAAAACAACAAATACGAAAATGTAAATGAAAAGAAACAAACTTTCCTTGGGTTGCCTCCCAAACAACATTTTTATTTTGTGTCATTGGCTCGACTCCGTGCTTTCGTCCTACATGACAAATTTATGGTCTTCATTTCTACCTTTTCCACTTAAGGTTCTTCAGGATAGGATCTAAGTTGATAATCACTCACATTTAGTGTCTTCCCTATCTTTAAACTCTTAATCTTTGCTAATTCCCTGCACTCTTGAAATATCTTTAATATCTCTTTACCATTTTCCTCCTTGTTTAACTTCTCCAACCTACTAGAAAAAGGTAAAGGGTTAGTATTAACAACAATTAGGGACTCAGTATTTAACTTTGAGTTCAATGATATATCCCTTTTTTCTTTAAGCTCCTTCTTAACTTCTTCTTCATAAGCAATCCCTTGAGTAGTCTTTTTAGGATTCTCAAGCTCCTTTCCACTCCCTAAGGTTATCGTGCTAATGTTCATTGGATTCTCCTCGGGGTTAAGATGGCTGCTTCTCTCTACTTTGTGGCTCTAGGTGCCTGATAGTTATCGCCATTTGACCCATCTAGCTTACCAAGTTTAGAAATCTAAACCTTGCATCTTGTTGGAATTGTTTCACATCTTAATGAAATTGCTGAGTATTAATAGTAATAGCCTTAATTAAGTCTTCTAGAGATGTGCCTGGGTTGGAATAAGAGGCTTCTGGTCTATGCGGGAATTACTACGCACCCTACGACCTATCTAGGAAGTAGTTTTGCTAGCAATCTCCTCTATAACTAAGGTTCACATGATCTCTCTAACCTAAGTTACAAGATTGGGAATATGGGTTATGGGAAAATTTTCTACCAATAGCATTGAAATACTCCAATAAGGACATACTCCCTTCGTAGTGTCCTTTCTATACATAAATAGTAACAAAAATGAAAAGATCAATGAATAAATTTAAAAAATAATTATAAAAAATATATAAAAACACCAATTGAAATCAAAAGTAAAAACTAAAGCACCACACTCCAAAGCAATGATGCCAAAATTCTTGATGTGTGTCTAATGCGCCAAAAAATAAAACTTAAATTTGCACAACTAAATTTTATAGTTATGGTGAGTATGGATCGTATCTACAGAGAGTGTGTGTAAAGCTTTTGTAATGAAAGTAATCAATGTTTAGAATATGGGGGGTTTGATTGGTTTCGAATAACAAAATAAAGTAAATTAAACTAATGAAAGCAATTTAAATCAAATAGTGAGAAAATGATAAAATTGATGAATAAGTTTGGAATTCGGTTCTCGGATCAATCTTAGCCTACACATAAATAAGCACACTTAATCGTGTTTTTGATTTCATACCTCTCTTAGAAACTATTAATCGTAGGTTAACAATAAGCTCTGTTAACTCCGGTTTTCCCGTAGGTCTTGTTTAATTAAAATAAACTCTTTAACTAAACGTAGCTATTTAACAACCTAGAATAAGCTTTTTAAATTTAATAGGACAGTCGTAATACAAGCTAAGAAAATAAACTAATATAGGCAACTACCACATAAGAACGGGTCATTTAACCTATTTTATGCTATTCATGATGATTTGTCACCATTATTTTACCACAAATAAATTTAAAATACAGCAATTATGTATTGTATTCCATATTCTAGCAGTGGGTTCATACATAAACAATCTATTGAGAACGAGAATATTAATCTTCCATACAAGAATACCCAAAATGATAAGCAAAGAATAACATGAACAATCTATAAAGAGAGAAGATCAACAATACAAGAGATGCCCAAATGTGCTCTTCGGCTTCAATATCCCCTATGAATTTGAAAAAGGAAGATTAGCCCTCTATAGATCACAATTATGTGCTCTACCTCCCTTCGTGTCCCAAAAACGATTCACCCCTCTTTTGGCCACTCAAATGTTTATTTATATGAAAATTAGGGTTCTATGAAGATGTCACGCAAACTACAAATTTGCAAAGATGCATGATCGTGTAAGTAGATATACGACTGTGCAATCCAAAAAATTTGCAAATGCTAGGATACACGGCTGTGTAAGTAGATACACAATCATGCATCTTACAGGTCATGTTAAAATGATTATTTTCTTGCATTTTCTTATCCCTTCTTCACCCTAATCCATTTCCTTCTTATTCTACAGAGACACATGAGCTTAAATCAAGAGATTGGCTGAAAGAATTTACTTTTAACTCATTTCAATTCTTCAGCTTCCAAATTGCACCTGAAACTAAATATGAACCAAAATGAGTTTTTTAAATATTTCATAGCATTAATTACCAAGTGTTGTGGAGTAAATATAAAATCAATTAGACACATATCAAATATGTAATCAATTATTGAACTTGAGAAGTTTCTTATACCCAAGTATTAGACATAAGGTGGGGAATAGGGAAAATAATTGGCTATAGTTCGATAATTGGTCAAAAGCTAGTCCTATTATTCACAAACCAAAGTTAGTTCAACTGAGTAATCGATTACCTACTAACACGAAAGTTTCAGCTCTCATTCGTAATGGTGAATGGCAAGGTAATTTCATAGGCATTTTGGCTTTAAGGGAATTCTTACCAGACTTTAGGGATACTTTCAACGAAGACTAGAGAATCTAGACCCCAAGCACGCAAGGAAAGTATACTAATTCTTCCTGC
Organism: Erythroxylum haughtii; assembly: GCA_025504935.2. Classification (NCBI taxonomy): domain Eukaryota; kingdom Viridiplantae; phylum Streptophyta; class Magnoliopsida; order Malpighiales; family Erythroxylaceae; genus Erythroxylum; species Erythroxylum haughtii. The sequence goes on from JANSVB020000181.1 coordinate 100,094, forward strand.
CATAGTATCTTTAACATAATTTCTCCTGAAGTGCCCTAGTACTACTTTCTATGGAAAAATCCACTCAACACAAAAGCCACTATAATTACATGGTTAGCAATCAGATATAGGTTAAGGATGAAAAATAAATGGTTTAGACACCATGATTCAATCTACGTTTTATGTAAGGAGGTGGAAGAAGATAGAAACCATATTTTCTTCACTTGTAATTATTCTAAAGTCGTATGGGATAGAATTCAACACATTTTAGACTTTATATTTCATACACATGAACGGGAGCAAACCTTGTAGTTTCAACTTCCCTCACAAGACTTGGTCAACCGAATGTCGTTCTCCTAAAAGCTACATTCTTAACCACCATTTACTCATTGTGGAAAGAAAGAAATGCTAGATTGTATAAGGACAATGGAGAAGATAACTATGAAGTTGTTGATAGAATCTTGAATTGGATTAGAGCTGCGATAATAGCTAGAAAAGTGAAGCACTCACCTATGAAATCAAAAACAAATTGAACCTTTGAGTCTTGAGTAACAATTTTTCTTAAAATGTTTTCTTCTAAGTTTATAACCCTCACCCTTTTGTAATTAGTTAATACCTACTTTAAGCTATAACTGGGAAATCATTGTAATGTTTTGTGCTAGTTTTTTACCAATGTTAATACAATTTATTCAATTTTCAAAAAGAAGTGATGCTCTATTATTGTAGATAGGTGGACTGATCAAAAATAAAGAATTAATTTAATTTTTTAGATTATTATGACGTTGGAAAAACTTTTATCAAGTTTGTTGATGCTTCTGATATGATAAAAAATACTCATATAATCAAAGTATAAACATATTTAATTTTTTAGATTATTATGACGTTGGAAAAACTTTTATCAAGTTTATTGATGCTTCTGATATGATAAAAAATACTCATATAATCAAAGTATAAACATATTTATTGGTTTTCAAGTGCAACTCATTGCACATATCTCATTTCAAAATGTATTGGTTACATTGCCATATTTTTAATTTTGCTTTCTATATATCTAAGATTACAATTTTTATATTTAATCATCTTACATTTTTATCTTGGTTAAGAAAGCAAAAAGATTGGGTTGAAATTGTGTCTCCTAATTACTTGATCTACAACTATACTTGTAACTTTGATAAGTGTCTACGACTATAAATAAATACTTCAAAATATAGTGATGGGCAAACAATTTTTAAGTTATAAGTTATCAAAAGATGTGAAAGGAAAAAAGATTTATACTATTATTTTGAATAATAAATTTTAGGATATTTGTTTGATATATGTTTATTTCATAAGCATTACCCGATACATAGGGTCCCCACGATCTATAACATGTTGTTCCCAATCTGACCGAACTCCAAACGGGTTCTCTTGAAGCCAAACTTCTTGAATCAGCTTGTCCTTACCGTATTTGAGAAAAAGTTTCACCATTCTCAAAGCAACTCCGTGTACATCAGTTTGAAGAAAGACCTGGAGGAAAAAGAAAACAATAACTGGAAATGTCAGTAGACAAACCTAGCAACCCTGAAAATGCAGCTTCTACTGGCAACACGTTAGGTAATCCAGCAAAACTAGGTTTAAGCTTCTGTTACCTTCCCATCAGGTGCAAGTAGATCTATCACAGCTTCAACCAGTGACCTTTGCAGCATTCTCCATCTATGCTTTGGGTTTTTGAAATCTGGGTTTGGACACTGAACAGCATAAAGGGGAAACTGATTTTTACCCTTTGAAGTACACTAGGATATTAGAGGACTCATGATGGGAACTATATAGCACTTGCCAATTCATTCTGTTACTAAATGCAGGTTAACTTTTGAATCGTAGATCCTATTACCTCCATGGCCGCATCCATCACGAAAACATTCCTATTTATTGTCTCTCGTATTACTAGGGTGGGGTAGCTACACAAAAACTATGAGAAGAACTGAAATGCATGAACTGTACAACAGAACATTGTACCTGTATTGATACAATTTCCAGCTTTCCGGGGTAACTAGAAACTAGAGAATAGAATGTTGATGTTGCATTTGTTGCAATGAAGTACCTATCATCCAAGGTTAAAAGAAGTTTATAGCAAGGAAATAAAAAGCTGCAGTAACTAAGCCCTGGAAATTTCAATAATCATAAACCATAAAATCATGTGCAAGAGCTTCCATAATAATAAAACTGTTTCTGCACTAAAATAATCATTCAAGAAAACTGGATGCTTCTAATAGAAGACAAAGTGATGTCCAAGTTTGTCGATAAAGGTAGAATCAAATATTCAAAAATAAGTAAAAGTTGATTAGCAAAAGTAATAGTAAGGTAAAGTACCCATTTCCAATGCCATATTGATCAATAGAGTCCAGACAGCGGCTCACAAGCTGAAAGAAGAAAGTGTAATTCAAAGCAGTCAAAAGCTTGGTGAAAGAGGAAAATTGCTCTTTTAAGATGCACAGGAAACTACGAACTACGCAAGCAAAGTATGAAACCTTCTTATTTATCTCTAAACCAAGAAAATTCAAATCCTTTCTTCCTTTGGCCATTCCCAGAAGAAATAACCCATTACCTGCAATACCACATCAAAAGTCAGAACACTATCACAGATTTTCTCCTCCCTTGCACCTATTTTCATGTTCAAGAAAATAAAGCTTGGCTTGTCATCCAAAAAGGAATTACCTCAGAGGAACTGTTTCAAAATTAAAACCTTTTCTTGCATTCCCCCAAAGAAAAGCATTCTATGCTTATTTTAATCTCAACTTATTACAAGATTTGATAACAAGAAAAAATATTTGACATTATTTTTCCTCAACCTCGGACAGAACTTGTAGTAACAAATATGAGCACATCAAAAAGGAAATAAGTGCATACCGCTTCCTATATCAACTACCAATGGTTGTGTCATATCTTCATAGACAGAACCCCAATCAATCTTGAATGGGTATGCCTGCAAAAGGATTCAATGAATGATAAAAAGAAAAGTAATAATAAGAAAAAAGCTAGAATAGAGTATCCATTGACCCATCAAGCAAGAATTGGAAGTATCCAAAATCACATTAAGCAAAAAATTTAATCAAATTGCACCAAGTGACAGGGATTGGTAAATCCATAGACTCCTGCTCTATGTCAATGGAAATCCTATTGAAATGTAAAATTAGTTTTGATAGTTGTAACATCTATATGGTAACAAAAGAGCCACTTTATTCATTTCAAATTCCTGAACAAATTTCTTGCAGTGCCAAAAGTGAAAGTAGATAGATACTCTATCTAAGGCCATGATCCCAGGAAGCCTCCTCCCTCTGAAAAACTCCCATACAACTGCTGCATTCTCAATCATATGATATGACGAGAGAACAGCAGACTCCTTTGCTATGGCATTGCAGGCCGCATTCCCCACAATTGTTATATCACAACCTTTTTGACTTAATTCATCCAGGGTTTTTGCCAACCTAGATACCCCAATTGGATACTGACTTGAGAATTTGAATCTCATTGGGCCAAAACATATGATTTTCTGCAATCAATGAATTAAAAGAACATCAATTTAGATCAGAGACTGAGAAGGTCAAAGAAGTGAAAATTTTAGATCCTGCAAACATAGAACAGCATGCTCCTCAAAACAATTTTCTTTCTTCAAAAGTTATGAAGATAATTGCCTTGTCATAGCAAATCAAACAACATAATTAAATATGCATATTAATGTGTGGTAGAGATGTAAGTTAAAACAAATTGGAAACAACTTCAAAATGTAAAAGTTTTCTAGCTCACTGTAGAATTTTAGTGCGGTGAAAAACTGCAACAAATCAAACCTTGCAGCTGTGTCCAGTAACTCCAAACTTAGGACATCACTTGTAAGATTATGAACCATCCAAGTGTTGGATAATGAACCACCCAATTGTCAAACTAGGACAAAGAAAATAAATATAGATCTAGTCACAAGATTATGTAAAAATTTTGCAATTACCTTGCATTGTGTCAGCAAAGGGTCTAATTCATCAAGTGAAAGAGGTCCAAGATCGATAGGTCGCCAACCTAGAAAAAAGGGAAGGGTGGATATTCTATATCCATAACTGATTTTCATATGCGAAATGGTGATCAATATTTATATATACTAAAAGAAGAACGGGCGGCAATTATCTACTCTTACCAAATACAGTTGTTAAATGGAAAAATTACCTTAACCGCTTGCTACTGCAATTGGTGTTGGTAACAGCAATTAATTATAGAGCCAAAATTGACATATGGGATAAGGATAAAAGGAAGAGTGAGAAAATTTAGAGTTGCAGAGAGTAACTGTGTTTAGAGTTGAAGCAGATCCATCAACTTTAATACAAACTGAAGCATCCCTATTTTATATTCTATACGCACATATATGTACATATCACCACATCCACATAACATTCAGGAGAAGTAAAGAATGGTTCCAAGGTTATATTGGACGCAACACTTTACCCTCTGAAGAAAATCTACCCATAGAGCCCTACCACTCACATAGAACTGTGTACATTTCAATAGCTTTAGGAGTGAACAAATTTGTCTGCTTACTACGATCCAAAGCAAAATGATCTATAATAGCAAAAACATCATGAACATGGCTAGAAACTCACCATCCTTCATACCATCTGCAGAAGTGATTTCCATTTGTGCTGGTTGGCGATCATTCACACACCAAAAATCTTTGGGACAGAAAATAGGAATCTTTTTAGCACATGCTAACTGAATTATGTTGATAGCTAGTTTATCTGCCCCAGGTTCTAACAGATTGGGAGGGACATAATGCCCTAACACATGCAAGATTTGAAGGGACATCATTCCGACAAAGATCATTCCATTGCATGTGGAAGCTAAACACTGTAATGCATCTTCTTTTTCATAGAGATTACCTCCTCCAATCTGCATAGATTAAAGCACACAGTAAAAAGTAAATGACAGAACAAAATAGCAAAAGATAGTAGTAACATCTAGCCAAAGGTAGAAGCATACAATTGCCATGTATGGTTTCTTTTTTGTCTTCACAGCTTTCTTTAGTTGGCACAGGGTCTCTTCAAAGTAAAAACCTGCCAGACTAGTACAACAAAAGCGAGGCACACCAACTGTTGATGCGAGAACTTTATGAGATGAAGAAAAGGAATCGTTAATGAAAATATCGACCCCTGATGCCAAAAGCTCAGCAAACTTCGGACAGTTAGCTACTTCCTCTTTAGACTCGGAAAGATTCTCAAGAAGAAAAATGTCTGTTTTCTCAGGCACTTGCATCTTCAATAGCATACAAGAAATGCTATCTATTGCTAGAACTTTGAGTTGGAGAAGACATGATAAAATATCTGAAACAAAAAGGTTGCCATGAAATAATCAGAAATCAATCTTCCAAAAATATTTTCTCAATTTATTTTCCAGATAATGCCCCACTTGCCAACATAGATTCACAGACCATAACAATTCAAGCTTTAACTTGTTTGGATGAATTTTCTAGCTTTACAAGTCAAGTACATAGAACCATTTATCATTCATACTTGCAACAGACTGAGCATCAAGAAGTTTTGATTTAGTTTTCCTCCAGTTGCTTGCAAGGACAATTATGGCCCCAGCTTCATGTAAATACTTGATTGTGTAGACTGCACTAAAAACTGACCGAGAGTGCTGGTCCAATTCATCCCTAAGTAAAATGTTGGAATCAAACCTGACCATGACAACCTTCTCCAAAAGTTTTTCTTTGGGAAATAGTCTCAGGGTCTGTATAGGCGGGAGGGCGTCTGGTTCTCCTTCAACATATTCAATGGCCTATGGGCAAAACCCAATTGGAAAGTGATGATTATTGGAAAGTGATGATTACATTAATATCACAGCCAGCTTACAAACAGGAACTGGATTTACAAAATTGTAGTAGTCAAACTAAGACCTTTTAAGAGTTAATAATCTAATTTATTTAAACAATTAGCTATTAGGGTGTGATCAGTGTTTGCCAACAGCAATTATGCTTGCCGCAAAATTACAGAAATGGACTAATGACGACAGGATTTTTTTAAGAAGGACACTTATAAGAATCTACGCTGTCCAACCATTGTACCAAGTTGCTAGCCAACAAATATGTGCTTCTAAGTATGTAAGCAAGATTTATAATCCTTCTATCTAAAGCATATGAAGTTTAGTCATCAAGAAATAGTAGCCGCTACAAACTGTTCAAAAAGAGGCAACAGGTGACCAATCATCGTTAAGCAACCTCCATAAACAACGCCGGAAAACATGAAGGGAAATAAAAAGTAAAAGAAATGAAACCTTAGACTCCATTGAGCTTCGAGTATGACCCATAACATCTAAACCACCTGCCAAGGATCCAAGTATGTCAAAGGAAAGTCATGCCCTTTATTATATAAGTCTCAATTAAGGATATCATACTAACCTTGCAGGGATGACTGAAAGGTGGGAAATATTGGAAGTTTGCTACTACTTGTCCTTCCACCATAGGAACATGAATCGGACAGGAACAAGTTGAACTCTTTGTGAGAGAAACCATACAGTCTATGCTTGTTGAACAGAGTCACATGCGCTAGATTCAGTAGTTCACCCATCTGTCTAATTTTTCCAGTTTATTGAACTATATATACATACGGTTTCAAAATTCATCCAGCAGAATGAAGCAGATGGAACGGTATAGATAAGAAACCAACGAAAGAGGACGACAGGCCTCCAAATATCATAAATGTAGGCAAAATTACGTTTTTAACCGTAACTTGAACATCCAAATATATTTCAAATATTATACCCTGTTTGGAAAAAAAAAAAAAGATGAATTGAATTCATGTGTATAATTGAAATCTACTCGTCTTTATAAATTCAATTCAGCGGGCAGTTTACGTGAATTCAATTGCAAATGACTGTTGCTTTTATTTTTAAACAATAAAATTGGAGTCTTCCAATAATATCTACACAATACTACTCTTCAACACAATAATCCTATCGCTGCAATAATACCCACAGTCATTCTTCACCCATCCGACTAGCCACGCATTGTCAGTTGCAATCAATTTATAATAGTGTTCTTTTCATTTGCAATCGATTTATAATAGTTTTCTTCTAAATTATAATAGTTTTCTATTGTCTTTATAGCATCTAGCCTAATATCATTTGCAATAATTTTTTTCATTTTAATAATGAACTTTTTTATGATAAATTGATGTTTATAAGGTGCTCTATGTAAATGTGAATGTTTATTACTTAATAAGATTATTTTTTAGTCAATGATAAAAATGTCATATGAAATAATTGAATTCATTTTAATTGTGTTCCAAACAGTGTAATTGAATTCAATTCTAATATTACCGGGTTTGTTCCAAACAGTGTAAATTGAATTCAATTCCAATCTCATTAATGTAATTAAATCCAATTCGTTAATGAATTCAATTAGAAGATTTCCAAACACTCCGTTAATGTTTCAAAATATTTAAAAAAATTACATATTCTAGAATTATTTAAATTTAACCATCAACTCCTGTAAATTTTTATAACAACAACAACAGTTTCACTGTTCATGCTCCTTCTCCGGTAATGCTTCTCTTACGAGCTTCTTCAGACTTCTTATCATTGCTGATAGATATATACTATTAACCATGCAAATGAAATGGTTATTTTCATTGAACAATTATTTAATTGTATTCAATTGGAGATTTGCATAATATGAATATGTGTTAGTACAT
>JANSVB020000181.1:127290-145617 GCA_025504935.2 Erythroxylum haughtii
TCCGATGATATGGGAATGAGATTGAATGGGAACATGCAAATGTGATTGATGCATTCCATTGCATGAATGCATGAAATATAATGGCAGTTACGACCAAAGTAGCCAATGATCATAACTTAAAACTCAACTAGTGAAAATGAGCTTCGAGCTCAAAAGTGAGTCAGATCCTCAGGCTCAACGTCTAATGAGTCCTGTATCCCCTAAGCAGATAAGGGACAGTTATCAATGAGCCCTATATGGGACAGTTCAGACACTTAGTCACAACAAAGTAACAAATGAAAAGTGAGTCTCATGTGCACTGCATATGCATAATATGAATGATTAAGTGTGTTGAATATGAAATGTAAAATAATGTGAAATGTGAATTATGTGTTATGTGAATGGGTAAGCCATCGATGGTGGTCACTCATTAAGTTCGCAAAACTCACCCAAAATTTGCAAATATTTTTCAGGATCAGAAGAATACCCCGTTAGGCCAATGAGAGTATACCTACAGCATTCAAGTGAAAGATAGAGGTTGGGATCAGTTCGCGTCTGCATTGCATTCTCTATTTTGTATTGAATTTTATATTCCACAACTTTTTGTATAAATTTGTATTTCGAAATGACTAAAGTGTTTTGTATTTGTGAAAGGCCCAAATGACTATTGAAAATTTTGTTGATTGTATTATGTTGATTGAAAATGTTTATGAAGGAAAGTGAGCCTGAATTGGTTATGGATTTCAGCATATTGTGTTTGTGGTTTCAAAAAAAAATTATACGTATTTTCTGAATGATTGAGTGTTCTAGCACACTATTCTCATGGGACACAGACTCAAATATCACCCACGATGTCGGGTTCAGGTCTTGCGGGAGGTGAGTGCTACATATTAGGTCACGATCTCTCATATAAATTGTGGCTTCACCTCTAAACTTTCCAACATATCCTCTTTTGCTTAAAACAAAGTCCTGTAGCTAAAGTTATGCGCCAAAAACCAAGTGAAGGTCAAATCAGGCCAAGACAAATTTTGTATCTAGTTCTCGACCTATTTAGCCCCTCAAAATAGCACTTTTAGGCCTCTAGTTTTGCATAGGAATTATGATCTTGGATGTCAACTTGAATTTGAACTTTTGAATCACCTCATTTGGATCTCATAAGCCTAAGATATTTCCATGTAAAGATCAAGTGGTCAAGTTGTCAATTCTGCAGAAAGAAGTTTTACTTTGAACAAACAGTTGCTGGTCCAAACGAACTCACACAATTACAAATATGGGCTTCCCTAAAATCTTGAAATGTCCTCTAAATATTCTCTGAAGACCATGTTTAGATTTGGACTCTCCATCTATGTTAAAAACGGTGGATAGCCAAAATGTTCAGATTGTCGACATGGCCATGTTTCCAAGTCGTGTCTTCATTTGTCTTCTGTTCTTTCAATTATGTTCTACAAGAAGAATGCACGGCCAAGTTTATTCTAACTAGCCATTTACTTTGTCTATCTTTGATCTTTTTAAAGTCTTCTCCTAAAGTCCTTAAAGCTCATCCTAAATATAAAAACCTAACAACAATCTTGAACAAACAGATTAGAAAAGACTAAAAGTTGAACAAAAACTATCCAGAACCTAACACAACATGCATTATAACAACATATAGTGATGAGAAAAGAAAAAATATTAAAATTAATAGACCAATACATATTATAAACCTCAAGTATTAAAAATTTAATGACCGCTAGCTCACTTCATGGGTACTAAAATCACACAACAATTGCAATGTCAAGATAAAAGATCAATTTATAAGCATAAAGAAGGTGCAATGATGTAGGATTGAAATAAAGGTCAAGATAAAGCAATTTTGTAACAACTTAACCTTTACAAGATTAGGGATAGATGTTACAAAGGCAAGGACAATACAACTTTCGTACTATAAATTATACCAGCAATTAGGCAATAATAAGTTCCAATAAAATTGAAAAATATGATTAAGAATCCCCTATTGAAAAATCACAAAAAATGATGATTAAGAAGTCTAAAAAAAAATCACCGAATCAATTTAAATGCAATGTAGATGTGGCACTTTTACCTTCTGGTTTTTATGGATTAGGAATGGTGATCCGAGACTGCAAAGGATTAAACTGTGGGGGCAAGTTAATGATTTTACCAGGATGGAGGGATCCTCAAATCGGTGAAGCTTTATGTTTTCGAGAAGCCCTAAGTTGGATAAAAGGCCTCTCTTGTGTTCCTATATGCATGGAAACGGATTGTCAAATAATTACTCAATTCTTGACATCCAAACATAATTTTCCATCATATTTTTCGATGATTATTGAGGATTGTAAAGCTTTTCTTAACGAGCATCAGTTTATTTCCACCGCTTTTATTAAGAAATCAGCGAATCAGGTTGCTCATAAAATAGCTAGGGCAATCAATTCTATGTTTGATTTTGAATGGGGGGTATGCCCTCTTCATTTTCTGTATGACGTTTTATTTTTAGACATGAATAATATGCGCTGAGCGCACATGACAACGTTTCAAAAAAAAAAAGAGCTGAAAAGTAAAGGCAATAAAATCTTGACAAACTTAACCATAAAAATAAAAGATATGCATCATAACATCAAAGCCTAAGTAATTAGGCAATGAAAGAACACATGATTTTTCAATTCCTGATTTGATACTAGATATTGAGTTCCTAATCAGATTAAACATCTATAACAACTTTCTTTGTGGATATTAGAACAAAAACTACAAAGAAATACACACCAATCTAACAGGGATTATAAAGATGAAGAAGAATAACTTACTATGCTGGAATAACCCAAAACGCTGTAAGAGAAATGCTTTAAGGACTACGGCAGCTTTAGCATTGAAGAAGAAGGAGACTTCAACATGAAGGAAGGACAAGACTTCAGCATTGTGGAAAGACTTCACCTTGAAGTAGGAGCAGATTAACACATTTGGGATTTCATATTCAGATGCTACAAAGATTATTAATTTTGCAGATTTCATACTAGGAAGAAGGGGACTTAGAAATTTGAGGAATTTAGGGGTAACTCTTAATTTAGGATTAATTTGATTATATATTTAGTTAGGGTTAACTAAAAATTAGAGGTTAGGATTCAAAAAAATACTTTCACATATAAATCAGTAAGCAACTTTTTTGTGTTAAAAATTATTTAGTTTTAAATTTTATGATTTATACGAAACATAAAAGTGCTTTTAAATATTTTAATAGCTAAATAAATATTATTTGATTATTAATATTAATTTTATAATAAAATTATGACTAATATAATTTTAATTATTTGATTTATTTAATAATAATTTAAATGTTATAATAATATTTTAATAAAATAAAAGTGTTTTAAAATAAAATAAGTATTTAATAAAAATCTTTATTTCTTTCAAATAATAATATTAATCTTAAAATGAAAATATTTTTAATAAATAGTATTGAATTATAGAATTTAATATATTGTTAATATAAAATTATTTACAAATTCAATATTTATTTAATAAATCATTAATATTAATAAATAGTGTTGAAATATAGAATTTAATAGATTGTTAATATAAAATTATTTAAAATTTCAATATTTATTTAATAAATCATCTGTAATTATTTATTTATTTTATTATTATAATAAAATTGTGATATTATTATTATTATTATTATTATTATTATTATTATTATTTATTGAATAAATTAAAGATAAAAATAAAAGCACAAAACCTTGCAAAATAGACGCTATGTTTTTACGGTCTACAAAGAGGTTTTAGTTGCTGGACGAAGTGATTAATGGAATCAGGGAAAACTTGGTAGATAAGCATAATACGTATTACATATTCCATCTGGTCTTTATGCCTAATGATAGTTCATTTTGATCTGATTTAGATAGCTTAGCTATTATAAGAGCTTGAATCTAGTTGACTATGTCATTAGCTAGTAAGTAAAGTACTTATTAGCTTCTCAATTCCTGTATGTCCTCTTATTTCTTTCCTTCTATATCGAATAAACAAACCGTTATAAAGGCAGTTTTGTACATGCGACCTGTTATCCAATTTGAAGATGAAATGCAGTCATAAGTTAAGAAGGCAATAGGCAACAAATATAAAACTCTGGTTCAAACCGCTTTAAAATAACCGATTATGATTAGCAATCCTTGAGAGAGAGAGAAAAAAGAATTACGAAAGACATTTCCCATTTAGGATAATGACATGCGAAAGGAACAGAACTATCATTTTGTTACAAATTATTGCCTTTTCCTATTCTACAGACATGAAGTCTTCATTTTGGAAAAGCACCAGACAATGACGTTGTCTCAACGTTTATTTAAGAAACCTGGTGATGTATTATTTACAAATTCCTAGATTGCTTTATTTCTAACAAGCAACATACGTAGTATATAATTTCTAAGTGAATTGGCCCTTTATTCCTTTACTTGCGATAGATATAGGTAAGTAAAAATTAAGGCAGTACTAAAAAATAGGTGGAAGAAGATAGAAGGAAACGGCAAGAATTCATTCCACTCTGATCAAGTTTGTCAAAGATAGGCCGCTTCTGTGACAACAGATGATAAAAGTTGTTATAATGTATCTATACCTTTGTACAAGTACCGCTAAATTGCAAGAATAGGCAAAACAAAGTCACGAGGCAGCTTAACAGAGGGCGTAACGTATCAATGAAGCGGATAATCCAACTAGGAGCCAGTCTGATTGCCACTATTCCAGTGAGAAGTCTTCAAGCCATATTAGCACTTCATTCCTCTTCAATCAGATCAACATAGATAAATAGATAATATCAGCTGTTAAAAGCCAATAATCTCTTCAGAAATATACTATAATTGTCTGCAATATTAACTTAAACAACTTTTACAACATTGTTGTGTAGCAAATTGAAGAAACAAACAAAAAAGTTCGAAATATTGGTATATCTAATGGATGGATAATCAAAATAGTGGAACTTTAGAATGAGCCAGGATTACCAAGGTGTAAGCTGCTCTAGATTTGGATTTTCAAAATTCCAGCAATGACAAAAACACTAAGCCTTGTCTACCATAATACATCAATCCATTTCTGTGAGTCTGATAGCACCTCATATTGTAAAAACAGAGTATACGTTTTATATATGATCATCTATAATCATACAGAGTTACTATCTTGTAAGAAATGGAAAACACTTGTTGTCCACTGACGAACTAAAACTGTAATTTTAGTTTGAGTTCTATGTATTAGAAAATGGATGGCACGCCTAAAAGGAACAGAATTGCATCTGTCTTTGACCATTTTATTCCCTAATTTCCAGAAGTAACACAAAACAGAAGTAACTTCACTTCTAGCAAGGAGATAAGAGAAATAAGAAGTATATAGGATAAAAATTTGATAAATTCAGAACAAAAATGTTCGATTTTAGTAAAGTAAATAAAAAATCCTTTGATAGAGGTGACACCTAAAAACTTGTGCAGTTTTTTTTTTATTTTCATCAAGTTCACATACTTCAGTATGGGAAACAACAGGAGCTGGCATAGATTGTCGGATTCGTAAAATATATAGTTCACTTTATCACTGCCTATTGCATCTCATCTACAATCATCATGACATCCACAATGTAGCCGCCAGATTTTAGCTGTCAAGTTCTCATGGTATCATTTATATGATATTATGGTAAACTAGTGATTGCCTAATCGAGTAGTAGTTTCTACTTCCTATTCACCAATATAAACCATAATACTAATAAATGGTTCCTTCAATAAAGAAAAGGAAAGCAAATACGAATGAGTCACTTGAGAAACAGCTAAAACAACATAGTAACATTCGCTAAGTAATGCTGGGACTTAAATGTCCTACCATTATAAAGCTCCTTGTTCGTCCTGGATCATTATAGCGAGCAAGTAAACAACCCGTCTTAGTTTTCAGACCATCTTTAGAAAGAGTTGACCGCAGTTCTTTTTCTTTCTCACAAACAACACCTTCAGTTGGTTTTCCACTGAACTTGAGTACTGCAGCTATGCCTCCTTCCACCTTTCTCAAACTAAGTGTCTTTTGGCTAGGGTCTGGTAAGCTAGTCAAAGTAAAAAATTGTGAAGGATAAAGATACTTCATTCTATTAGCAACCCTTTTTTTTTTCCAAAAAAGTGTAATATGTGAAACAAGTAATTGTACAATACATTATGTTAGTTTAAATTTTTTAAAATTTGACTGTTATTCACCTGTTCAAATCCTTCTCTGATGGAAGCACAATTTGGATGGAAACTTTCGACAGTTCAGGGTCATTTGCCTGAGTGAAGACAGGAGTAGTCATTTTAATTTTTTCCATGGTGGAATTCTTTCCAAATATATACCTACACAGATGACATCAATTACTAATCATCCTACAAGACAGGAAAAATAGTATATGATTGATTTAGCTTCCAGAAACTTACCCAGCAACATCATTAAATCCACTTGATCCTGACAACTTATCACCACTAGTTTCTACTACGATAAATGAGCTGTAACTCCTAACCTGTATAATTAATATGACATTTAATCAAAATAGCACCACTGTCTGATATGCTTAATAACTCCATCAACCTATGATAAAGGAATCACTACTACGGAAATCATTTACATGTAAAACATAAGAGAGGTAATCTAAGGGATTGACTCAATATGATACTATGTAATTAAGCCGTAGATTGCAAAGTGCTTGACAGGTTTAAATTTTCTGTTAGTACCTGACTTTTACAGTTTTCGTCTTAAAACCACATTAACTTCAATTCATTCTGCAATCCAGCAGCTTTGCACTGCATTTGACCATACATTATATATATTATGATTTCATGGAGAAGTTGGGGTCTATTGACAATCCACTGCTATTCTTAGACATGGAATTGGCATTACTACAGTGTATCTTTTATCTAATCCAATTCCATAGGTAGCCAATTTTAACATCGTTGGCAGTGTGGTTCAACTGTACCAACGAAACCAAAATATAAAGACTACAGCTGCTGTGCTCACCTTCCTAACAGTAGACAGTTTCAGCCATCCAATTCATCTTGTAAGAGAAGGTGAAGTAAAACAGAAAATTGCATAAAATCATTTTGCTGCTCCAAACAGAAAGAGAGAATTAACCTCATAACTTGCAGTTCTTTTCAGTATAAGATATCTAGGTGTTTCCAATTCAGGAGTTTTGTAAATCCTTAACTGCACGAAAACCAAACCCCGTAAGAATATAATCTGGAAATTCACTTGTCAGTATATTTCAAGAGACTAAGGGCTGTACCTGCTTAAACACATCCCACAAACCTTGAAGCGAGAAATAGTCATTATCCTGTATGGAATCCCAGAAGTCCTGCAAAAAAATCATGTTGACAGAATAACCTATGTAAGCATCATACTAAAATTCCATTTTTAAAAGAAGACGGTATACTTTACCACATGGCTGCAAAATTTTCCAGTGTCCGGGTTGATGCCCATGATAGAGGTTCCTGTAAAAACCAATTCCGGCTTCCAAGGGAGAAGCATGAACATCATCACCATAGTCCACCTAGTAGTAATCTCGAAAGGCCCTGTCTATAGCAACAGCATCAATCAACATAGTATACCAAAGCAAAGAGAATCACATTCCTTAATTTTCAGTTCAAGCGACTTGCGGACCAAAACCTATATAGCTTGAAGTCCACAACATAAACAAATTTCTTAAATGTTCCAAGCAATACTAATTGGAGTACCATCATCTTATGAAACATTATTTTTTAAAAAAAGAACGAGTACAGTATCGAGGTAAGGCATTCCATTGTCTAATGCTTGACGTTTAACTACGCCATATGAAAAATTAGAAAATAGGGAAGAGAAGAAGCGAACCTGTTTAACCCAATGCAAGAAAAACTGAGGCCTGAAGAGAACCTTCAACAGTGCAATATTAAAGAGATATCCACTAATGGTATCATGCTTAGTGATTGGGTCCCTGAACTTCACCCGTTCATCGTACGCCGTCCGATCAATTCCCTTTTCGTCAAAGAGGTGGGGAAGATCATCATACAAGAAATCAACCATCTTCTTAACATCGATAGTAGCTGATAGTTGAGGACTCCGGTCCATCAAACTTAGCCTGAGGACCCATTTTAAGTTTGGGTGGATTTTTATTGCCGAGTTTCTTTGTCTCAGCCGCCGGGAAGCGACCGAGGAAGGCGGTGTTGGGCGGAGGATATGAAGGCACAGTTGTGCGGTTGACATTTGTGGCCTTGGTTTAGTTGGTAATAATAATGCGTGGCAAATGGCTTGGGTTTGATTAGGCGGGAAACGGTGGTCGGTTGAGTAACTATTGAGTGGCGGTGGGACTCTCCCAAAATTGATTTTTTTTTGGTATAATTGAATTCCAAATAGAGAGAGAGGACTTCAACTCAAGGCTCCGAATCTATACCCAGAAATGGCAAAAAAAAGCCCAGCTCAATCCAACTCTGCCTGAAGTTAATAGACTGATTGTTGTGTTACATCGGCTTATCGGTTAGAGATTTTATTAAAAGAGTTTATTTTTAATAAATTTTTGTTAAAAAGAGACTGTTACTTAAAAAAGAACTTTTTAAAAAGAGTTTCATATAGTAGACTATTTGACAACATAAAAATAAAAAGTATTTTTAATTTTAATTATATTTTATTTTGTGATAAAAATTATTTATGAATATAAAAATTATTTAAAGTATATTAAATAATATGCAAAGTTTAATAGATTAATTATTATATAATTTTAAACTATATGAAATATAAATAAAATATATATCTAACCAAATCTTTTATATGGATTATATCATAAGTAAAATTACTATCAAAAATAAATATTAAAACATATAAAAAGTCAAATAATAATATATAAATCTCAAAATAAACGTGAAGATAAGTTTACGGATATTGTAGAAATTATGTGTAAAACATAAAAATAAAAGAGACTAAAAAATATGTTCATTAATTGATATGAAAAATCTATATAAAAAAGTGCTTTTTACAGAAATTTTAAATTTGAACTTTTTAAAAGACTGTATTTCGACTGCAAAAAAAAGTTATATCTTTTAAAAAAGTACTTTTTTATTTTAAAAAAAAATTTGTAGTAAAAAAAATACTTATTCACTTTCAAAAAAACTCAACCTAGCAGGCACTAAATATGTATTACAATAGTTCAAGAATATAATAAAAAGTATTTCTTACGACAATGGGTTAATGTATGGCCTAAATTTAAGTAT
This sequence comes from Erythroxylum haughtii, assembly GCA_025504935.2. NCBI lineage: Eukaryota > Viridiplantae > Streptophyta > Magnoliopsida > Malpighiales > Erythroxylaceae > Erythroxylum > Erythroxylum haughtii. The sequence goes on from JANSVB020000181.1 coordinate 136,482, forward strand.
TTTATTGAGCCGGGCCATAGATTAAATGCTTATATCGATCTGAGACTCAATTTTTAAAATAAAATGATATCGTTTTGTTTAAAAGAATTATGTCTCGGATAAACCTGGACTTAACTGGACTCAACTAAAAAACAACAACGACATTATTTTATATTTTTAATTTTTAAAAAATTAGGAAAATTTCATCTTAATTGTTTTTAGTTTTGAAGATCATAGTTGAAAAAACAATAGTATCTCTCTTAATAATCATTCGAGCCAATGCTCACAGCCTGTACTAAGGTGATCAATATACATTTGTATAATACTATACATGGAAGTGGAAATTCTTCAGTTTCAATATAAATATGATGAGAAATCAACTACATGTGTACAAAATCAAAAGAAACATTATTTTATATCGCGAGGGGTCAATTAGAGAAATCTTATCCATGTGAACACAAACTAACATAAGATTGGCGCTTTATTTTATGAATGTTTGGTGTTTTTCTTGCTTGTTTTTTTGGTTCTTCAATGTGAAATGTGTTTTTTAAGTGCTAGTTGGCAGCACGATGAGAGCACTTCATCCTCCTTCCATATCTGTTCATACCTCTTTTAATTTTTTTTGGAATATTAAAAGATAAAATTATGTATCGCTTGTGTAGATTTAGAAATCGAAAGGATGGGAATATCTCCTTGATTAACTCCTTAATCCATTTAAAAATTAAATTAAATTAAATAATTTAAAATATGATTAAAAGATATTTTATTATTTATTCAAAAATTTGAAATTTAATTAATAAATATTTATTTTTGTTTAAAAAACTTATTAATTTATAAAAATTGACAGATTAATTAATAAATTGATCAATTTTTAACTGCAAAAATTATTCAAATAAATCAAACTAAAAATTTAAAATTTGAATAAAAAAGTTAGACAGTTCAAAATTTTTATGATTAAACTGATTATATTTTTTAATCATTGATTTTAGTAGTTACTTCAACATTACCAATACTTTCGAGTCAAATTTCTAAGTTTCAACCATAGTGCTGCTTATTTCGGTATCTTAGATAGCTAATTACCCTCGTAATATGGTCAGGAGTCAAAGATTCTTAGGCATACTAAGTTTAAATGAGATGAAGTAAATGGTAAGTATACTTTGCATATTTTGACGAACTAATGAACTCATTATTCATGATGGAGTAATCTTATGTCACGTATAACATCGCCTCTTGAGCTCTTGATCATACTATTGACTCTTAATAGTAAAATTGCAAAGATGATAATAGAATTTAATAAAACAACACCGCCACGAACAACAACATCAACAACATCAAAGAGAAATTTCGCTCAAATGTAAAATTTGAAAAGGTACGTAAAATTATTCGTAATTATTAGAGAGGTAATATTAGTCTGATTATTGATGAGATACAAATGCTCGCCGTTAAATAATTTAACGAGAAAATAAATGAAGAGAAATCTTGGACGAGATTGTTATATTCTAATTTTGGATTATAAAAACTTCATTCAAAGCATTATATAAGTGTAAGGTTTAATTTATTCCTATATATAGAATTCAAAACTTGATAAATGTGCAAAGTAATCTTATAATGATACCATGGGATTCATCTAACGTCAAAGTTTTCCCCTAGTACAATCACAAGCAAGCCAAATTATTCTATATTTTGCAAGTTGACTTCTTTGGATAGAGTCACTTCATCATATCTTTTCCAAACCCCAAAAAGTCGATGTTTGAGGTGATAAGAAAACGGCAAAGTCCACTTTAATTAATACATTATAGATAAGATGCATGGAACCTTCAATTGCTTTTCTGTTATTTTTCCATATACAACTTCTCGAAAGTTTGTAGACAAATTTCAATCCAACCCACTAGAGATACAAGTGGCCGATAAATTCCTTAAAGCTGTATGTATACCGCCCGCTGACTCTCAGGCCATTGGATTGAACTTCTTTGGTTTTCCCATTCCATTGAAGAGTAGAACGTTCTCAAATACATAGATTGGACTTGCTCCCATTACCGCCTTTGAGTGTGGAAGTTGTATTGTTTAGGAGTTTACTTTCAATAAAAGACAAGTTAAGGCCTCCAGATTGAATGTTTAAAACAAGTGTTTACACTTTACACCGCTTTCCATGATGGTGGGGGTCAAGTAATGAGTATTTTTGCAATTTGGTGGAGCAAATGTACGACTATACAGTTCAACTGATCAAGAACTGTGTTCAAACATATGTTATTTATAAAGGAATTTCCAAAGCAAAAGGAGTAGGTGAGGACCAGAACGCACATGATAGGAGCACAATTACACTGAGAGTGAAGTTTATTTATGGCGAAGACATTTGTAATTTGAGTTGAGAGTGATGTTCATTTATGGCTTAGACATTTGTGAGTTGAGATGTCTCAATATAAAATGACAACCCCTTTTCTCAGTTGTTAAGAAGTATTAATAATTTCATCATAAATTGGATTCATGATTTCATTGCAGTTTATAATTGTAATTAAAATTGCAATGCTATGATTATAATTTGAATCATTATCATAATTTATCTTAATTTTTGTAATTATACTTGTATTACAGAAATAGTTTCTTTGTAAAAAATTACAAAGGGAAGAATGTATACATTGATAATTTTCTTTTGACTATCGCAAAGCGGAAAGTCTTGTAGATAGACATAGAGTACGTATGTATGTTGACACTTGTATCATTGGAAATTGTCATAATTGTGAATAATTTATATTCTGAAACATAAGTTAGATCATAACAAAAGACAATATTTTCAAATATTTTTATTATTTAAAAATATAAAGGATTTAACTACTGTTTGAACCATGACAAGTTAATTTAACACTACCTCTTTTGAAGTAGCATTACTGTATACCGAAAGTTAAATTGGTAAGATAATAAGTTTAAGATTTAGAAGGTTCAATTAGTATTAGACTGTCATAAAACTGATTAAGATTAAATATAATTAAATAATTTAAAAAACGATTGAAAAAAATTGTCCTTATTTATAAAAAAAATAAAGTTTAATTAAAAAGAGTCTGTTAAATAAGAGTTAATTAGTTTATGAAAATTGTTCGATTAATTAATAAACTAATTTATTTTTAACAATAAAATTTTTAAAACTAAATCAAACAAAAAATTAGCCGGTTTAAAGTTTTCACAGTTAAACTAGTCAAATTGGTTCGGTTTTTAAAACATTGTTGAAAATTATAGTCTAGCAAAACTATCATATATGTTACTGATTAATTGGATTAAACCTCTGTTTGGTTGAGCTTATATCAGTAGAGTTTTTTATAGAACTTTTCTAAGAAGAATTTTTTTAAGAAGTCAGTTGACTGTTTAGTTGTCATTTTAAAAAGAGCTTTTTTGAAAGAGCTTCATACAGTAGACTGCTTGACAACATAAAAATAAAATATACTTTTAATTTTAACTATATTTTATTTTGTAATAAAAATTATTTATGCATATAAATATTATTTAAAGTATATTAAACAATATGTAAGAGATTAGAGAATATGAGATTGCAAGATAAACATAAAGATGAGTTTGTGAATATCGTGAGAATTATATGTAAAACATAAAGATAAAAGGAACTAAAAAATAGACTCATTAATTGATTTAAAAAATATACCTGAAAAAATTATTTGAGAAGCTTTTTTTAGAAGTTCGAAATTTCAACTTATTAAAATATTGTATTTTGACTGCCAAAAAAATCATATCTATTAAAGAAGTACTTTTTTATTTTATAACCAAATATCTATTTTTTAAAAAAAAAATAAAAAAAAGTACTTATTCACTTTTTAAAAGTCCATTCAAACAAGTACTCAATCGAATTTGAATCTAATTGAGCTTATTGTCGAGGTGAAGCTTATTGTAAGGAATTTGGGCCTATACCAAATGAAATTAATATGAATTTGGCCCAAACCCATGATTCTTGACAAGGGCAAACGGAGCCCAAGACGATTTGGTACTGGCTGCGTTGAAATGAGCCTGTAATTGGATCTATCAGGTATTGTTACCTGATTACTTACTAATCTGGCCTTCATGTACAGTGGGCAAGCCCAACTCCTTTAAGTTCTTCGCATAATATTTGACCCTAATAGACTTGTTTTTAAAATTGAAAATGACTAATTTTTTGTTCGGTTAAATTTTTTGTTTTATTTAATTTAATAATCTTCACTGTTAAAAACTGATTAGTTTATTAATTAATCAGTTAGTTTTTATAAACAAAAAAATTGACTAATTTTTATTTAACAATCTCTTTTTTTAATTAAATTTTAATTTTATCTAATCGTTAATCAATTTTTATAATATTCTAATACAAATTAAAACTTTTAAAATTTAAATTATATTAAATTTAATACAGTCATTTTAATAACAATTAAGCAAAACAATTTAAATATATATCTCACAATTAATTGTAGTTTCCATTTTATAGACTCCAAAACATGAGCTATTAAGAGTAAAGAAAACCATTGGAAGAGCTCTGGGTATCACTTAAAATTTTTATTTCAGTTCTATTTACTTTAACAACTCTTTTCATTAAAAAATAATTAGTTTATTAATTAATTGATAAATTTTTATAAATTAATAAATTTTTATAAATCAAAATAAATCGATTAATTTTTATTTAAAAATATTTTTTTCAATTCTATCTATTTAGCCAGTTTTATAACGGTCTAATATCATTTGGACATTTTAAATTTTAAACCTCTTGTCTTACCAAATTAACTCTCAATTTAGTTTTTAAAATATTGAAAAATACTTTAATTTGACCACAAGAAATCACTAATTAATGCCTTACTTATTATGGTAATTTTCTTAATAATTATAACATATTTACCAATTTAACTCTTGATTTGGTTTTTAAAATATTAAAAAACACTTTATTTGACATCAAGAAAATCACTAATTAATGTCTATCTTATTATGGTAATTTTCTAAATAATTATAATATATCTACCTACCGTTATTTTTTTCTTACTAGAACATGGGTGAGTTGATAAGGAACTCTTCTGATTTAAGTGAGATTATAGGTTCGAATCTCCCTCATATATGCAGCTGTTTAAAACTTGAGGCCAGAATTTTGCCTCTCGCAAAGAAATTACTCAACTTGAGGGATGATTAGTATTAGTGTGAATAGTTTAAAATGTATGGGAACTTACTAACACAACTCTGGGCGGAAAAAAAAAAGAAAGAATTAAACTTTATGGTTCTGGACTCTTGCATGATAAGCAGACAGATGATGAGAGAAGAAAATCCACCGCAACCCGTGAATGAGTGATGGTGACATGAAACCAACACGAACCATAACAAAGAAAATAGCATCAAAACAAGACTTGCAATCAAAACCACTCTCATGATTATGGACATCGAATTCATTTCACACTTCTTCCTTGGCCTGCTTTAAGCTTATTAGAATCTTTCCTCACTTTATCGTTTCTTCCCTTGTCCTTTTATACTTGTTCTTTCACTTCAATACTCATCGTGTGTACATGTACAAATAGGAGTGGTCCAAATTGATTGCCTTCGAAGGATAGTATAGGGCCAAGATTGGATTTAAGCTATAAGTTCTAATGTACTACAGCAAGCAGCTTTCTTTCTTGGCACAGAAAGCAATAGAAAAAGATCAAACCTTGCTAAAAGCAGTACGCAGGACATAGCCATTGTTGTCATGGCCAAGCTTTTCCATTGCCTTATGTACGTTGTGACGTTGCTTCAGCTTTGGAAGCTTGCCATTTCGCAATCGGAGAAAACAACTACGCCGCCGTTGCCACTCTTACCACTACCGGCGTTTTCCCAGTTGAAATGGCAACAAAGAGAAGTGATCATGTTCCTTCACTTCGGAGTCAACACGTTCACCGACTCGGAGTGGGGCACAGGCGAAGAGAATCCCGCCATATTCAACCCCGTCGGTCTCAACGCCGACCAGTGGGTCAATACGGCGGCGGAGGCTGGAATATCCCTCATGATACTCACGGCGAAACACCACGATGGTTTCTGCCTGTGGCCTTCCAGGTACACTGAGCATTCAGTGGTGAACAGTCCTTGGAAGAGCGGCCATGGAGACGTTGTTCAAGAACTTGTATCGGCGGCAAGCAAACAAGCTGGGATCGACGTTGGATTGTATCTGTCTCCATGGGATCGACATGACAAAAGATACGGAAAAAACTTGGAGTATAACGAGTACTACTTGGCTCAATTGCAAGAGTTATTAAGAAAGTAAGTAAATAACTTGTTACTGAATAAAGATCCAATCTTTTGGTCTTATTTTACTGAACATTTTCATGGAAGTGACGGAGATTGATTGATTCTAACATGGGTTAGATTTGTTTATGGTGTATGTTATAGTTATGGGACCGATGTTAGAGAGATATGGTTTGACGGAGCTAAAGGATCTAATGCTCCAAACATGTCATATTACTTCTGGGATTGGTTTGCAATGGTGAAGGAGTTGCAGAGTTCGATCAATATATTTTCCGACGCCGGACCTGACGTCCGTTGGGTAGGAAATGAAAAGGGGTTCGCTGGAAGTACCTGCTGGTCCACCATTAACCGGACTGCACTTTCCATAGGAAATGGAAGTATTGTGGAGTAAGTAACCTGCCAACCTAAGCCAAATCCAAGTAGGTTTGTCTTCTTCTTATCCAATAACATATTGGGTAGATTGTGAGGTGAATTATTTGAGCTTGCCTTTTCCCATCTTCCAATTTTTGCTTAAGTAACGTAATTTGCAAAAGAGTAATTAACTAATTATCTTAGCACTTAATTTAGAGCGACGACATACACTCATATGTTGGAAATGACATTATTTTAGAATTACTTTAGACCTTGTTTTATTGTGAAAATTCAAATTAGATGTGATAATGATGATACTGACATCATTTTAGAACTGTTAGAATTTATAATGGGCCTACAAGCTCACACGAGAAGAAAAGTTAGACTCCATATAAGTCTAAGTGAGATTCCATTCTAAAACCAATTGGTGATAGGTGGAGTAGCCTTTTAGACTTATATATTAGTCTTCTTTCCTCTCTTTCTTCAATATGGGACAAACTCCCACTTTATATTTCAACAGACCCCCCTCACGTGTGGGTCTAACACGTGACATAATCTATCATTTCGAGGGGTTAACGACTATCGTATCATAAGGAAAGTGTATGATGTAATACGAGTTATTATAAGAGACATGTTACTGTAACTTTAAGATTGTTCTTGTTCCAACCAACTTTAACTTTGATGCTTATTTCTCACATGGATGACATCAATGGCTGCCTTTAACGTGTAATGTAACACTTAACTACCTAGCTAATTACATAAAATTTCAACTCTAATGCAGTTATCTTAACACTGGTGATCCAAAAGGGACTGATTGGCTACCAGCAGAATGCGATGTTTCTATCAGGACAGGATGGTTTTGGCATAAATCGGAGTCTCCAAAAAAGTTGAGCGAATTGTTAGAGATTTACTACAATTCCGTGGGAAGAAACTGTCTGCTCCTACTCAACGTGCCTCCTAACTCAACAGGCCTCATATCTGACACCGATGTTCAGAGATTGAAAGAGTTTAGAGTCGCCATTGATACGATCTTTTCAAGGAACTTGGCACAGGAATGCTCGGTGAAATCCAGTAGCCAAAGAGGAGGCAAAGACGGACCATTTGGACCTGAAAACGTGTTAGACGGTGACCATTTATGGACATATTGGACCCCAAGTGATGACGACCATGAGCACCACCACAAGGGTACTGGGAACTGGATTGAAGTTTCATGCTATGGTAGCTCAAAGTTCAACGTTGTCAGGATTCAGGAAGCCATTGGTTTAGGACAGAGAATCCAACTGCATGAGGTTTACGTGGATGGTAGTAAGGTTGCTAATGGAACTACTGTCGGATACAAGAGACTGCATAGGCTCGACAACGTTGTGGTCAATGCTGAGCATGTCAAGCTTAAGATTTTGAAGTCGAAAGGATTGCCATTGATCTCTTCCCTTGGTCTCCATTATGACCCTTATTGGCATCCGATTAATGCTGAAAAAATATAAAACTCCTCCAGGTTTTTTCTCAGTTTAATTTGGATTTATGGCCACAGCCAGCCACCCCTGTAAGGGTTGATTCTGTAATCTATATTGAAGTTGGTAAAGGCATAATAAAGTCAAATATAATTATCCAAATCTTACGTAAGAGTAAGGCTGCGTATTATCAAACTTTATTAGACCTTGTTTTATTGCGAAATTTCATATTCGGTGATGATGATGATGATGATGATGATGATGATGATGATGATGATTATCCAAATCTTAATTAAACTCACTTTTTTTAATTTTAGTTTGTTAATTTTAGTTTTAATTAATTTAGACTAAATTTTTTACTATTTCCAATTAAAAAGTGTAGTTTTATTTAAAAATTGAACCGGTTTGATCGATTTAACAATAAAAACTTAGAACGGATAATTTTTTAGTGCAATTTTTAACTTTTCAGTTTGATTTAATTTAATAATTTTTTGTTATAAAATGATTATTTTATTAATTAATTAACTAATTTTCATGAATTAATCATTTATATACATTAAATAAAATCAATTAATTTTCATTTAAAATTCTTCTTTTTAATTAATCCTTAAATTTTTCAATAAGGATAGTTTTTTAAGCAATTTTTAAATTATTTAATTTTATTTAATCTTTAAATGATTTTATGACGGTCTAATACCGATTAGATCTTTTAAACTTTAAAACTCTTGTCTTATTGGATTAATTATTTTTTAAAACTTTGATAATTATATAATTTCTTTCATAATTTTAGAAGTTAGTTTCAGTTTTTATTAAAAAGAGACATAACACTAAATTTGTACTGAATCAATGATATATATAGGAATGAACTTCATGTATTCTAATTCTACCTGATGCTATAAGATTAAATTTCCATAATCTCATATGATCGTCGACATGTACAACACATGATGATTGGAATATATGTATTATTCTTCCTTTTTATAGCCAGATAATGATAAGGCCTATAACCTTTCCTAGCCATGTTCCAGATTTGATCCCAATCTCTAGACATATATAATTAATTAAGTTTGGTGATTGTATGATGATTTTTTTTTTTTGAAAGTAGAGATTGTATGATGATTATGACGATC
>JANSVB020000181.1:242124-255571 GCA_025504935.2 Erythroxylum haughtii
ATGTAATGTGGCTTAGAAAGACATTAAAGATTTGTAAAACTTTATTCTTTTGATGTTAATGAAATGATGAATGATGTGAGCTGAAATTAGATATAAGTGAAGAAGTAATCAACTTGAGTTGATGATTTTGAAACATGAATCAATGATATATATATAAATATATATATATGCATAAGTGAGATGTTATGGAAAGGAAGATAGGAATTATGATTGATCAGATGTAGTTGAAGGTGATGAGACAAATGATTTGAGATTTGAGATTTGAGAGTTCAATGAAATCATTTTGGTAGCTGAATGATTATGTTGAGAACATTCCAAATTTTCATAGTGCAAAATCTCAAATCTTCTATAAGGGAAAAATTCGTTTCTGAGTTCAGGGGAATTCTTGATTAATTTAGGATGAATTATACAAAGTTATCTTCTAGAAAGTTGTAGCTTGTCTTTCTAGCTTTCCAACGCTATAAAGTATGAAATTTTTGAATATTGGAGTCAAAAATTATGGTCCTTATAAGTAGAGATACTCAAGAGTATAGGACGTATCGTCTGGTGAAGACGTATCGTCTGGTGATGATGTATCGTCTGGTGATGACGTGTCGTCTGGTGAGGACGGTCGTCTTGTGAGGATGCTTCATCTAGTAAGGACGCTTCATCTAGTGAGGACGGATCGTCTGGTGATGACGTGTCATCTGGTGAGGACTGATCATCTGGTGAGGAAGTATCGTCTAGTGAGAACGTGCCGTCTGGTGAGGACACTTTATCTGGTGAGGACGCTTCGTCTGGTGACATCATATTGTCTGGTGATGACGTCATATCGTCTGGTGCACTGTTCATAATGTATCGTCTGGTCCAATTCTGACCCTTTAGATGACAAAATCTCACTTCAATATCTTCATGAAAGTTGTAGATATTGAAGTCTTATTTCAAACCCTCTAAGAATGACCTTAATCTGATATCTCTAAAGCAAGCTATGCCATTTGTTTCGAACAGGTTCAATATGATGGAGAACAGAACCTTGTTCGATCCCTTCAGCCCAATCTTTGTTATCCGACCTCTAAACAAAGTGATCCTTGAGATAATAGATTCCACAAACATTGTGCTATCTTTCCACAAAAATTGGCAACATATTGAATTGATTGGAAAAAAGTTTTGATTGAAGGAAAGTGAAGGAATCTGTTGGAATAGTATGAACTGGTGTTATTTTACTAAACGTGCTTCGACATTTTGAATATATCTGGAACTGTAGGGTTCCAACTGAGATGATTTTCAATGTGGAGTAAACTAGAGGCATAGGTTTACAAATTATATGAAGAGGTCGAATTCTGATTCAGCCTCTAAGATGTTCAATATCTGGATGGTAGTTGAGCATAGAATATCTGCTTCAGTATAAGAATGATTTGGAAAGTAGGGCCTGACGCTTACGGTATCAAAGAATGAAGATGAACCGAGGATGACTAATGAGGGTTAATTGGAATAACCATACATGGTAATAAGCATAATCATATGTTTTATGACTCCGAATATTGGGCTGTAGAAGCGAGGTCCAACAGTTGTGGTATGAGAGCAATTCAGAATCAGTGCCCAACATTAATTTTCCATATTTTTAATCTTCACTTCATTCTTCTTCAATTAACACAAATGACACTTAAACTTATTCTTTTAACTTTATTTTAGCTCATCAACACACATCAATTCAAAAATTCGAGATTCACTCTTAAACATCAAAATCCAATTCTCATTCTTACGAGTTCCATTTACTGCATTTTATTTCTCTTTCTACTTTCATATGATGCATTTATTCCACATTTCTACTCTTTCATTTCATCCAAAACAAACTTATCAACTCATTAACTCTATATCACGACCTCATCAAAACTTCATTTCATATCAGTAAACTCATTTAGATTCATTTCCACAAATTCATGCGTGAATAGTAAAATCAACATATTTGGTTTTCTCTAAACCAAAACAAAGTATTTCTTTCTACATGAACTTTCCAACATTTTTACAATTCAAAACAGAACCTAGTTCATATTCCTATTTCATAAATCATTCATCTAATTCATTCATCACCGAACTATACTTCTCAAACACTCATGAATAAATTCATATACAGAATCAACAACAGTAAAACGTCATCAAATTCACTTACTTGATTCAAAAAAGTCTCCAGCAGTAAGGGGTCAATCAATTTCCACACAAAAACTATTCGGTGATGAATAACAGGGAAGAGACTTTCGGTTTAGTCAAGAATAGAAGCTATAATAGTCTCTTCCTAACCAAAACAATATAATATATGTAATCTTTGCATGTCCTTTATATGTCACTATTCATGTGTGCCATATCACTAAGTTATTCAGTCTACATGTCACAATATAAGTGGTCCATTATTTCTAGTCCAAAAATACTCCAAAGTTTAGAAATTCCAAAAATTTACCAAAAATTCTGAAATAATACTAACAATCTCCAAATAAATTTTTAACATCAATATGTCACAAGTCACATTTTAAATAACATTATTTAATTAATTATACTCGAAAAATGTCAATGAATGCATGTACAATCATATTCATTTGCAATAATCAAAATTCTCATGTATGTGCAAAACTGTGCAAAGCATGATATGCATTTACTAGTTTCTCATTAATTTCTCATAATTCACTATTTTCGCCTTAACATAAGTAACAGGATGTTACATCGGTGGCCAAGAGGGCTACTAAAAAATTGGCGAAATGATTATATGTTCCATTTTGCATTCTTTAGAAGATTGGAGTTATGGCTTACCGTATTGACCTTCTTGTTAGAGCTAAAATACACAATGTATTGCATGTGTCGCTCCTAAAGAAGTGTAATGGAGGTCCTCCCAACTAGCTTACCACCTTGCCAAAATTATCATAGAAAGGTCAATCGTTAATTCGACCAGGACAAATCCTTGGCTTCTGTAAGGTCTGGAAACATGGCAGTTCATTCCTCAAATTCTTGTTAATTGGAAAACTCAGTCTCCAATAGAAGCCTCATGGGAGAACCTAAATGATTTTCAGAAAGATTTTCCAAACTTTGACCTTGAGGACAAGGTCTTGTTTGAAGGGGAAGGTATTGTTGCACACCAACTCACCAATTGTAGTGGTTTGGCCTAACCAGGAATGAGAGGCTCTAGGGTGCGTCAACCACCTGGATGGTTAAAGGATTACACGGAATTAGTCAGAAATTACTAGGATGAGTTGTACTAGTGGACATTGTGGTATTGGCTAGAAACGTTAAAATCTATCTATATGTACCTAATAGAATGAATGGAGCTAGGGATGAATTTTGCCCAAATTCCTCTTTGTTCCTTCCTTTCTCTCTCTCGACTCTGCTCTACCTTCTTAACTCTCCTTCTCAGCTCGTCTATCGTCTACTCTCCTCTTAATTTTCTATAACAATTTGCAAGTATTTTGTCTTATGAAAGACATTGTTCTATATATTTGATTTTTACAATTGTTTTAGACATTAGATTTACTACTTTACCATAAATTTCGTTTCTATTATAAAATCGCACTTTTGAATATTTATTTACAACAATATAAACTTAAAATTTCCTTGAATTAAAATAGTCTTTTTAATTTTTTGGAAAAGGGATTTTAATTTTTTATTCTCTCCTAATATGAATTACGTTATCTTTTGTGAAAAACGTTATTCTTTTTTTAGAATTTAAAAGTCATTTTGCAACATATTTAGGTGATAATGTTTCTAACGGTAGTTTAATAATAAAACTCATCATAAAATAACAATAGACTGTACTCAAATTATTTATAAAGCTTTACTCAGTTGAATGATTATGTGGTAGAAAATTTTGTAATCAAGTTAATAATTTCTTAGTTTAATTGAAAATTAAGAAATTATTACAAATTTATAAATTAAAAATTTTTCAGTATAAGATTTTGGCAAATTAGGATATAGATAAAGTATCTCTCATAAAGAGATTCTTGTTGTTCTCATAAGTCTTTTATCTTTTTCTTCTTATATTTTGCCTAAAATTTTAAATATGTTGTACTTACCTATTAAGGATTTAACTTAAGCCTTTTCTTAGCCATATTATTATTATTATTATTACTACTACTACTTACAGCCTGTTTGGTTTAAGAAATGTAATAGATAGGGAATAGAATAGTTATTTTTAGGAATAGAATAGAATGAGTATTACTTTGTTTGGTTCAAGGAATGTAATAGATAAAGAATTTATATGTCAATGTTTGGTTTGAAAATATAAACTTATAATGATATAGAAATAACTAATAAAAAGACTATATTATTATTATTATTATTATTATTATTATTATTATTATTATTATTATTATTATTAAAGGAAAATTCGAATCTCTTTTTCTATTATAATACAAACATAATTTTTTATTATTATACAAAACTAATTTTCAATAGAGAGTGAATTTTGAGAAGAGAAGAAGAAGTTTCGAGAGGAAGGCTCGAAGAAGTGAAAGACGTCGAAGGATGAAGTTGTTTTGAATAAGAATAGTTAGTCTTAGAATAGATAAAGATAGGTAGAAATCGGTATTATCTATTCCTTAAAGTTACAGAATAGATATTCTTGATGATTAGTTATTTTGTGTTTGCTTATAACTAAGCACAAGTTTAAGGAATGGAAAAGGAATGTGCTAGGAATAGAATAGTTATTCCGTTGAACCAAACAGGCCATTAGTTTATTACATATTTCATATTTTACTTATTTATTTATTTTATTTTATTGCTTTTTTATTTTTCTCTTTTTTTCTTGTGGGTCATTCGGTTTATTTTATTGTTTTTTTATTTTCTCTTTTTTTCTTGTAGGTCACTCAGAAACAGTCTCTTTATTAATTAGAGGTAATATTGTGTGCTACTAGACCTTTTTAGACTCCGTATAATAACAAGATTTTTAATAAATTATTATTATTTTTGTTGTTGTTATTGTTATTATTACTGTTACTGTATATTAACATAGATTTACTTATTTGAGCATAATGAATTGAGATTCTAGCAAAATAAATATTTTGAGTAACTTAATTTCCTGATAGTCTTGGACAATTTCGCAGGATGCAAAAAGTTACGACCAAGAAATGTATCTTCTTACATCAGAAGAACACAGAAGACAGGGTGGAGGTGTTGGTGTCAGCTAAAAGAACGGAACGGACACACAACGTTTGCAGGACTGTCCCAAACACAGCATGTTCTTTGCCTCATTCAGAATCTAATCTCGTGGTCCCCAATTTCCCTCGCTCTCTCTCTTGTTATGGGGATTCTCTCCCTCGCTGTCCCACGCATCACCATCCCTTACGTGACAAATCTGGTTCCTCGACTGTTACACTTCATTTTCCATACTTATAATCGAGCTTTTTGGGCCTTTCAATTGGTCCCAATTGCCCCGTGTTATATCATCATAATATTACGAACTGGTGTTCATTTTTCCAACTTCAAATCTTACTTTTGGTTAATGAGAACTGAAACTTGAACTTTTGGGCTTTTTGAAATGGTCCCAAGTTCAACAATATTGTTGTGGACCACGTCATACCTCCCACTTTCATTTCACGATGCTACTGCCTGTTTTCCTCCGAAAGTAAAAAAAAACCGAAAAGAACTCTCTTCAGTTCCACCTTCAAAGCCTAAAAATCTTACCCACCTTTCATTCATTTCCTGAGAGATGGGATCTTAGAGAGAGAAGGATGAGACTGATGAGTTGTTGGCATTTAATTACTCTTCTTGTTCATTTTGTATTGGCTAACTAGAATAACACCTAATCTTAGCTTGTTAATTGGAGTCAGGGTATGACCTGTTGGCTGCACCTAAATCAATGCACGGCGTTATGCTCAAGCAAGGATTTGTGTCTCGAGGACCACAAAAACTCACAGGTGCTAGAATTATACATGGACCTGTGTCCCCCATTTGGTCTGATAAATCAAAATGTCGAGAGAGAGTAGCATCTGTTTGAAGAGCATTAAAGTAGGCTTTCAAATCTTTTTCTATATCTTTGCACGTAATATCGATACCCACTTGTTTGGATATTATATATCTATATGGTGCGTGTGTAATCGAGATGGGAATGATTATATAGAACAATATAATAAATGTCTCAATTATAGAAACTGGTTTTAAGCATATCTTAATCCGTCACAAGATGTTGACCGGATAATTTTATTTGAATAAGTTACCATTAGAAAAGAAGAGAAGAGCGACCCCGATGATGTTATACTAACGAATATTCAGCACTGTACTGCGCCTTTACTACTGTTTCTTTAATGGAGACAGCATATCCTTCTCTTTTATTAAAGCTATCCAGCGGCGGAGACGATCTGGTTTTGCATTGAAACAGATTTTGCCCTAGGTTGGGTTTCGTTGAATGACTCAGCTACCTAAAATGTACTCCACGAATAAAGCCATATCAACAAAGCACACGTGTATAAAAATAATATCTAAAAAGATTTTCGGCTGTTAGGTTTCGTTTTCAAAGAATAGTGAAATGCTGTTAAAAAGTCATTTTCGTATTATTTGAATTGTAAATTCCACTCTCCCTTCATTTCCATATAACATCAGCTACCAAAATTAACAAATCAAGAGCCCCAAGCTTCAGATTCTGTTCCAACTTAAAGCGAAATGAAAGCTGCTTACTGCTAGACATCTCTCGTTCTAAGAACTGAAAAAGATGTTAGAAATGTAAAATAATAATTAGAAAAAGTTCACGGTGGTAATAACGAAGATGTAGGAAATATAGAAAGACCTGAAACATGCGTAACGAACATTTTCAAAATAACCATGACATGGCACAGAAGGGTAAAGTAAATTTGCAATTAGTGTGTGATGATTTCACCCCCTACCTGTCCAATCATACACTTGTTTTTCTTTTAAGTGGAAAGAAAAGCCCAACTTCACATCTCTTTCTTCTTCGTTCACTCAGTCACTCGCTTACATGTAGTCCCCACCACTTTTTTCACACTATACTATACTACGCCATATACTATACTATACTATACGACCTTATGTCTGTTTCTTCCATCTAATCAGACTCCGCCGTAAGCAGCGCAAAAGTGGTACCCAAACTTCACCACTCATCCAACACATACACATATATTTCTCACCTCTTTCTTCTTCTTCTTCTTCCGCTGGTGCTGATAATTATTAGTATCAACAACTATGCTACCGTACGACTCGGCCACGTCAGCCAAAAACCCAAATGTTACCTCCTCCTCTTCCGTCAAACCTCCTGAGATCGATGGCCTTCTGGCCGATGCCGGCTACAAGGTCCGCTCCTCCGATCTCCCCCAAGTAGCTCAACGCCTTGAACGTCTCGAAACCGCCATGCTCAACTCCCCCTACCACCTGCTGCCCTCCGAAGCCGTCCTCTACAATCCTTCCGACCTCTCCTCCTGGGTCGATTCTCTTCTCTCCGAGTTCAACCAATCTCAGCAGTCTCTCCCTTCTCTTCCCTCCGATCTCTCCGATCTCGTTCCCTCCGACAGCTCCTCGTTGTTTGATCACAATTCTACTCCTCAGAACCAGCAGCTCCAAAACGCAAATATTCCTCATAATCATCATAATCAGGTCATGGTTGTGGCGGCGGTGGAGGAAGATTCCGGCATAAAGCTTGTTCACACTTTGATGACATGTGCGGAGTCTATTCAGCGAGGCGATCACTCATTAGCTGCCTCCCTAATCGAGGATATGCAGGCCTTGTTGATCCGTGTCAACACCGGATGCGGAATCGGAAAAGTGGCCGGTTATTTCATCGATGCGTTGAGCCGCCGGATTCTTTCTCCAGCTGGTGGTAGTTGTTCTGGTTTTGCCTATGAGAATGAGTTTCTCTACCATCACTTCTACGAAGCCTGTCCTTACCTCAAGTTCGCTCATTTCACAGCCAATCAAGCTATACTGGAGGCTTTCGACGGTCAAGATTGCGTCCACGTAGTAGACTTTAACCTAATGCACGGTCTACAATGGCCGGCGCTCATACAAGCTTTGGCTCTACGTCCTGGTGGCCCGCCGCTGTTAAGGTTAACCGGCATTGGTCCACCATCTCCCGACGGCCGCGACTCGCTTAGAGAGATCGGCGTCCGACTTGCTGAGTTGGCGCGATCGGTCAATGTCCGGTTTGCATTTCGCGGCGTGGCAGCTTCGCGGCTTCAGGATGTGAAGCCGTGGATGCTCCAAGTGAACCCCAAGGAAGCTGTGGCAGTCAACTCAATCATGCAGCTCCACAAATTATTAGGACCCGACCGGGATAGGATCGATACGGTTTTGAGTTGGATCAAGAACCTGAAGCCGAAGATCATGACGGTTGTTGAGCAAGAAGCGAACCACAATCAATCCGAGTTCATGGACCGGTTCACGGAGTCACTATACTACTATTCAACAATGGTGGATTCGCTTGAGGCTTGCGCTTTACAGCCAGAGAAAGCATTTGCGGAGATGTACATACACAAAGAAATATGCAATGTGGTGAGCTGCGAAGGGTCGGCTCGGGTGGAAAGACACGAGCCGCTGGCTAAGTGGAGAGAGCGGCTTAGTGGAGCTGGGTTCAAGGCTTTACATTTGGGTTCAAATGCGTTTAAGCAGGCCAGTATGTTGTTGACGCTGTTCTCTGCCGAGGGTTACAGTGTCCAGGAGGACGAAGGATGTTTGACTCTCGGCTGGCATAGCCGACCTCTCATTGCGGCTTCGGCTTGGGAGGCCGTCTCCTGATCATTTATTTATTTATGGTTAATGGTAATTTTCATTTTTCACAATGAGCTATATATTATTTCCTTGACCTTTCCAAGTTTCATTTTAATTTTATGGAATCAAATCAAATCAAATGCTGCCTTTTGATATTGGAATAGACCTTTAATTGATAAAAATAATTGTGATTTTAATGCACCGGTTTAATTATACATTGACTTTTTGGGAGAAATTTAGTTATACATTGACTTACCAACTCGTAGTATTTTGTATCTTCTCATGGAGAAAATAGTCCGTGCAATTTGTGATAGTTGTAATATAAATCAACTCTAATTGTGTTTGACATAATGCCACTATAGAAGTTTTTCCAGACTCTAGTACCTAATTTAAGCGACTTGCTGGAATCTTTAACCTGTCTTTAATGACACTTGATAGGACGCGCAAAATATTCATCTATGATTATATTATACGACACCTCTGAATAGTCATATATCAAATTAGTTTTAAGAACAAATATGTGAAGCGTGTAATTTACCCTCTTTTCCTTAAAACATCTAAAATCATGCGAAATTAAAGTCATATTTTAAAAAAATTCTTAATCCTTAAAACAAAACTTTGATGACTTAGAAACATTTTTAAAATTTGATTTCTATAGAGATTTAATTTGCACAATTTTTTTTTTCATAAAGGGAAAAGAAAACACTGAAATCTAAGTAAGTCGAGGGAAGCTGATCCCCGACAAATCCTCTACAAGGAGACTATGGCATCCTGAGGGTGGTACACCAAAATACGTGACACCGATGTCGTTCTGGGGGATCGGGTCTGCGAGCCAGTCCGCGCATCTGTTGCTCTCTCTGTAGATATGACGATGAACAACGGACCAGTTCCGGTTGAGGAGTTCCCGGATCTCCATAATAAGAGGATTGCCCGACTGAGAGCGGGAGATCACAGAGAACAGGAGCTGGTGCACCCCCATTAAATCCACTTCCAGCTCAATCCCACGGTAGCCCAATCTCCAAGCGAATGAAAGACCTGTGTATACCGCCCAGAGTTCCGCTGACTGCGCTGAGCACCACCCTATGAGCTGGGAGAACCCATCTTGCCAATTGCCGTCACTATCGCGGATAAGACGGCCAACTGAAGCCGTGCACTGTGAAGGATTACACGCCCATCCGTGTTCAGCTTGACCCAGCCTTCCGACGGTCGACTCCAACCGATCCGGTGATCCCGGCGTGGGCTAGAAACGGTGTAGCCCAGGCCGTGCCGGATTTGCACAAATTTTTGTTTATGGAACTTTTTGGAAAAACTAATTGGTTTTGCATCTGTTAGACGTTCAACTGACTAATGTGCCAAGTAACGAGTCACCGATTAGTTGGAGGATTTCAACAATTAACCGAACGAAGAATCTTTTTTGATTCCAAATTCGCCGACGCAATTAAGAAGGTAGAGAGAATGATAGGAGCTTAAAAGAGCTCCAATGGATGTGATTGAATGTGTTATTTGAGTGTCAAGACCATGTTTGCCTGGCCTTATCTAAAATACAAGTCCTATTCATTCATTTATAATTCTCGATTTAGGCCTACGGAGCAAAATTATCGAAGAATAGACATAACTTACTTATAAAACCCACAAAGCAGCATGCAGCAGTATTGTCATTCATTTAAGCCTCTTCATTATTTTAGTAGCAACAACCAAGCTCCCAGTTATAAATGGCCTCATTTTAAGCATAATGCCATGATTATAGATACTTAATTTTTATTTTTTGTATTTTGTATAATCAATTTTGTTTTGTTTTATTTTGTATATATAACACTATTAGCATAAACGAGAACTTTATCTGTTTGTTTCAATTTTAATTAAATTCATTTTAAAATTACCTTTTATTTTTTGAAGTCTTTATTTCAATCAATTAGTTATGCTTTAGGGAATTTTGGGTATAGTTGAAAGCATAATTGAAATAGGTTTACATTTAGAGCTCGAGGAAATTTTAGCCTAGAAAAGGGGGTAAAAGGAAGTTTAATAAGGATCAATCTACAAATGGGGGTGGGGGGACAGGGAGAACTGAATTGTGTAATTAATGAATAGAGGGACCAAATTGAAAATAAATAAAAATATTAAGTGTTGGAAAAGAGCCAGATTGACAGAGCATAAGAGTTTCAAGTAACTCAAATCGTAAGGAAAACAAAAAATATAATAAGTCAAAAATGAAAATGGAAAATACAAAATGTGGCAACTTATTGTCTAGCAAGAAAACAAAACAATGCTAGGAAGTACCAAAAAAAAGAAGAAAAAAAATTGTAACGTATCACTATTTCGAACGAGAATTTTCACACTTAAAAATCCACGTAATAATATTAGGTGATCAATAGCAGATCTAGAAATAAAAAAGTTATTTTTTTTATTTTGACTCCACCCAATTAAATTTTGTCAATTGGTATGATTTGTAATCAATTTTATAAATCAATGAAGACTTTAAATGAAAAAAAAATTTAATATCCATTTATAAGGTGACATGTAACATTCAAGTTAATAACATTATATAATCTCAAATACTACAAATAAAGTGGTCAACTCATTTTGAGGAAGGAAGATTCTAAGATAATAAGCATCTCAAAACTCTAATGCAACACCAAAAGCATTTATAAGGTAAGTTCGATCAAGTTACAAACAACTATACCTCCTTGATACATAACTTTGAGGTACAAGTAGGTCAATTGGCAGAAGCAATAACGACCCAAAATGCAAGAATCCTTCCATGTAACACCGAGTCCAATCCAAAAGAATGAATCATGGTCATTACATAAGCGATTAAGGAGAAATCACACTAAGATGAAGATAATGAAGGGAAGGACAAGAATAAGGTTAATAAGAATGTTTTTCGAAGTGAACCAGAATTACAAATAACCCAAAAGCGTCAACATAAAAGCCCCTACCCTATTTTAGAACAAAAAAAAGCCAAATTGATTCAGGAACAAAGGGAAGGTAGAACTGCAAGAGAATAAGGAAGACTCTCTATTGGTAAGGTACAATTTTCCTGAGATAAAAAAAGCACCAACCCTTGATTCCATTCCCGATCAAAGCCATAAGGAAATCTAAGGAAGCTGAACTGAATGAAGTTGTAGACATGTGTTGGGTTTTGATCTTGCATCACATGCATCAAAAATAGAAAATAGCAACAATAATATAAAACAAAACCCAAAAAGACAGGAACTTTCAAGTTCCATTAGATGTAACTTCAACAAAACATAAACTTAAGATGTGTACCTTAGAATCTCCTTCGTTCTTCGTTGTCTTCACCTCTTCGGGTTATCGTAAAACCACAACAAATAGAGGAGGACGTCTCTAATGATATCCACGTAAAGAGCTTAGCCTGAAATCTCTTAGAAAGAATGGCTAGAACACACACAAAGTGTTAGTTTTATGATGTATTTTTTAAGAGAGTGTTTGTAGAGAGTGAGAGAAGATGATAAACACTTCACTAAAATGTAACATCCCGTTACACATGTGAGAGATTACTGATAAATTAGGAAACACATCTCATGCTCATGCATACATAATGTAACATCCCATCACCGATGGGAAGGGTAAAATAGTAATTTGGAATGGGTTACGAGTGTGTAAACGTATCTCGGCATGGTCATGCCTAATATGGCCTCCATATATGCATAAATTGAAATTTTTGTATATGCACATGATTGTACATGCATTCATGACATTTCCCGGCATATGTGTTTATTGTGAAAAATGTGATTGTTGTGCTTGAAACTTAAATTGGAGTAGATTTTTGTGTGTTTTTCATTTTTGTGAAATTTTAGAAATTTTTCTGGAAATTTTTCGGGATACCTTTCCGGACCGAAAAATTTACAAGTGACAGACTGATTTGGTTTCCGGTACCGAAAATGACTGTCCAATGGCACTGAAAAATTAGATACATGATTTTAGGATTTATTACTTTGAGCCATTGGAATTTGGAGAGAAATTGGACTAGAAATTGAATTGAAATTGGAAAAAGGACCTGAGGAGTACTTAAAACCAGGACAAGTGGCAAGTGACACATGTCACTTGCCTACTTAGTCTTGGTATATAAATATCCTATCTAATTTAAGTGCTTCCACGACACTTCTCTTTTGAAGGAATAAAAAGTGTTTTAGATGGATTTTTCTCCTCCATCTTCGTAGCCTCCTTCATCTCCTCTTCTTCATCGATTTTTCTCCTTCTTTTTAACTAGAATTGCTACTCTTCTCTTCTCCCTTAAGTGCTTCCTCTTCATGTGTCCAAGCCTAAGCATGTTGCCTCCCTTATAGTGATGATCGTATGGTGAGAGAGGAAGGTAGAGGATGGGTGAAAAGTGGAAGAAAAGAAGAATTCAAGGCTTGTTAAGTGAGTATTTTGTTTTTATGGTTTTAAATTGGTAGTTGATGCTTTATTTGTGATGTCTTGAACATTAATTTCATGGTACTTGGGATTAGCTTGGATGGGTATAAATTCATGTTTGTGTAAGGAGGAATAATATAACATGTAAAGTATAGTTAAATTGTGTGTTTTGGATGGATTTTAGTATGTTAGATGCTTACTTCTTAAATGAAAATGATTGAGTAATTGTGCTGGAATTTTGTGGGGTTATGTTCAAGTGAATGTCTTGATGATTTTGTGGCTGAATTAGAGACTAAATTGGATGCTTATTGAAGTAGGATTGGTGTTGGAATGAAAGAAGTTGTGTTAGATATGAAATCTGGAAAATGTTACTTTGTGTAGGTTTCAGATTTTTGCT
>JANSVB020000181.1:266362-290581 GCA_025504935.2 Erythroxylum haughtii
AAGCTAGAATTTATAAGTTATTAAAGGAGTGAAGGTGTTCTTATGAATGCAAATGTGATTTAAAGGATATGAACAATATGAACTAGTATAAATGAATAAGAATTGGGGAAATTGTGTGAATATAAGGATTGATGAATTTATGATTGATGAATTGAGGGTAACCAAACTTACATAAGTCATAAACTAATTGCAAACAAGTTATGGTCAAGCTATAATGAATGAATGATCAACATTTATGATTAAGGACATATACTCAGGAAAATCAATTAAGCATGCATCGAACATGACACGCATACATGTGCATAATTGAGTAATTATATGATTGATCAACTTAGTAATATATGGATTATGTGTATATTGTATGATTTAGAAGCACAAATTGACCAACAGTATCCAAACATTGTTGGATCGTCAAGGCAATAGCTATTCTGAAGTATACTGTGAGTTGACCTAGATGTGTAATTTTAATTATATATGTGTTTCGATTTCAATTATATGAGTTAACCTAGATGTCTTCTCACTATGTTTGAATTGTTTTTTATTAACCTTCAAATATTGAACTGTTACTGATATGATTGTGAAATTTCAAACCATCAATTGTCCGAGGAGTTAAATATTCGGGACTGTAGAGGAAGTGCTTACTGATTCTATATGAATATGGGAAAATTGTGTACTCAATTGAATGTTGAATGTCAGACTTCGATCTGATGATTGTGATAAATGACTATGTACATTGAGTGAAATTTATTGATAGCATATTATGTGAAATGATGCATTCCATCACATAAATATGCATGATTAGATAAAGGAGTTGTGAACGGAGTGACCAACATGAAAAAGAGCTTAAAGCTCAGGAAATGTGCACAAGAGCCATAAGTTCAGTTGATAATGAGCCCAATATTTGCAATGGATATGAGATAGTTATGAAATGAGCCTAGTATCCAAAATGGGTAGGGATAGTTAAATAGGCGCTCGGTCACAATAAAAATAAAAATAAAAGTAAACTCTCATGTGCATTGCATGTTTGTGTGTGTGTGTGTGTGTGTGTGTGTGTGTGTATGTGTGTGTGTCTGAATAATTGCAAAGAATGACTGAATTGAGTTGATATAATGATATGTTATGTTTATGTACAAGTGGATGATATGAATGATTGAATTATTTTGAAATGCTTGTGTTCATAATGGACTTGTTAGGATATGATGTATATTGCGATCAGATACTAAATTCTAAATGATGTGATATATGAGATTTGATTCTATACTTACGATATTTATGTCTACTATGAGTGAGCACATCGATGATGGTTCACTCACTGAGTTCGCAAACTCATCAAAATTGAAACATTGTTTTTTAGGTTCAGAAAAAATCTAGCTAGTCTAGTTGAAGTAACTTCTGCATTTGGATATAGGTTGGTGTTGGGACCAGTTGTACCTATAAATGTCTTAATTATGTTGTATCAAGAATTATATCTTTCAACTGTTGTATATTGTACATGTGAATTTTGGAAATGTAATGACATTTGAGTCTATATATGTTTGTGAATAAAAATGGAACAACATGATTCTTGGAATGTTTTATATTATGTGCGATGGATTAAAATATAAAAAGATTTGATTTAACCATCTTATCGTGTTATTTTTGTAGAGTATATTCCCAAATATCCTTCGGTATGATGGGTATATGCTTTATGGGAGTGGTATGTTACACCCAATCATCACCTTATGAGCAACCTCTAAGAGGCAACGAGGAATGGAGTCAAAGTAAAAGATTAGTATCCAAGATGTCCTTAAGCACCTCAAGTCTAACGATATTTACACCATTGCTATGATGAGACTATCACTGATACTAGAACAGATTATCTATATGATTGACTCATGCCAGGTCATCCAATGTACTTACGACTCTTAGTACGCATCCACATGTTATCTAAACATCTCATACTTACAACTTATGAGATCCACTGATTGATGTAATTAAGGAGTATAACATATGCTAGTCTGTCCAAATTAATAAATTCTTGTCTCATTAATCCTATGATTAGGGATAATTCAAACACTAACATAATACACATGATAGGAATCTCATTATCATGTTCTCATCATGATTTCCCTCATGTTATGTAATGTATCAAAGGCTTCATTAATTTTATTTAAGATCACTATCAATCCATAAAGAACATGAACATCAAATTAATGAAAAAAATTTTATTAATAAAAAAGTTTTGTACAATAACTGCTAAAGGTGATTGTCTTTAGAGCACTTCTCTAACAACATGATTGAACAACTGGAAGCACAGCTTAAACTAATGGAATCAACAAGTGGAAAGGTGGAAAAAGGATTAGAGGAAGAAAAGAAATTGATGACACCACCAAAGAAGGAGGATCCAAGGGATTTTTATATCCTTTGCATTATTAAGGGTGTCAAAATAGAGAGAGTCTTCACCGATTTGGGAGATAGTATAAACATGATGTCATATTCCTTAAATCAGAAGCTGGGGTTTGGAGAAATAGTCCCCACAAAGATATTGGTAAAACAACAGATAAGTCAGTTCATCGTCTGAAGGATGTCATACAAGATGTGCATGGTCGAGTGGAAAAGTTTACCCTTCTCACGAACTTTTTCATATTGGACATAAAAGAAGACGCGGAGATCCCAATTATCCTTGGGCGGCCATTTTTGGCCACTGCTTGATCAATTATTGATGTAGATGGGGGTGAGCTGATTCTAACAGTAGGAGAGGAATAGGTACCTTCTACCATAACCAAGAATGACAAAGGTTATCTCCAATCCATGGCCATCATGAAGGGAACAAATTTTGGTGGAGGAAAAGAGAAGAATGATGATCAAAAATGTTCCCTAGAAAAGAATAAATCTCGTAGGAGAAGGAGAAGAAAGAATCAGGAAAATGAAGGTGTCAGCATAAACAATCAGGTGGCGTGCATACATTTTATAAGAGTGACAGCAGAGTCACCACCGAAGAATTTTCTTAAAACCCCTTGAGTAAAGAAGAGCATCAAGCTAATGACGTTCAAAGAAGCGCCACATGGGAGGCAACCCATGGTTTTTAAATTACCAATTATTTCCTTGATTTTAGATAGTTTGAATTCCGTAGTTAGGTTCTTCTAATTCCAAATAAATATCGTGGAAGAGTAAGGCATTAATTTTGATAAAGATGATCGGGAAGGAAATTATAATAAGGTGATAGTGCTAAAAAGAAGTTAGGAAAGGATCTCAGGGGGTGTCTATAAGGATGAAAGATTAAAAAAAATCATAAATTGGTGAAATCATTGAGGGCAACAATCGTGGCCTGCAGCGAGGCACTATAGGCACGCATTTTTCAATCTTTTTTCTTACAACATTTCCCTCCCATCACCTATATATTCAATTCTAGCTTCATTTCTTCTGTCACTTTCATTTGGACTCCCTCTTTCTACACATAAGACATTCAAAGGCTCTCACTTACCTCTACCTACACTCAACTCCCTTACTCTTGCACACTTTCATTCCTAATAGGGCCACGGATCAAGCAAACTGTTAAACGCACCAAATCCAAGGGAAAACCCAAGTATCAGGCCGTGGTAAAAGAGATAGGGCAACAAATTATGAAGCCCCTTTCCCGATCTTCTCAAATTAGAAAGGTAATCGCTTTCACTCCCTTTGCAATAAGCAAATTATATTCCCAAGTACTATTTTAAGACTTTAGATAGACTAGAATTGAGAGACAAGGACGAGAATTTAGCATATAGAATTTAATGGGGACAGTTTATTCATTTTCAGTATCCAGTTTATAAGGAACTACCCTAGAATTCTTTACCTCCCTTCAATTTAAATCTAATAAACCTAAAGAATTATGTTTGAGGTTATAGGGACAACTTTATGAACTTAATTATGATATTTTATATAAAATTTGTAGGTTCTCCTAATCGTCTGTAGTGGAACAGTATGATTTCTGTGTCACCCCTACTGGACTGAATTAACTGGGTTAGAGCCCTTTGACGCTAAGAATGCATATAACAACATCATTAGAAGTGACGAACATTTGTTGCTGAACAAATTCATGTTTTAAACTATTTTTGACAAGACGAAAACTAACAAGTGTTCGACGAAGAAACTTTTCTTATTGTGGTGCATAGACCATAGCATCCCAGTTTACACAACCACCCACGTCTTCAACGCAATTATTGCTACTCGACATAAGAGGAGCAATAACTTAGGAATGGGTTACTTGGTTTTGGCTGGCAACAGATTCACGGTCTACTATCCTGAATTCATAAACTATCATCATCTGTGACTAGCTAAAATCCTAAAGTCTCGTATTATGAAACTTCAGGATATTAGTGCCAAAACACATGTCAAGATTAGGACCAGTCAAGCAAGTTCAAGCACTCAACAACAACCGAAGGGGATTCGACTAGAGAGGAATTTGGGGAGGAGGACAAAGAAAAAGAATTAGGATGGAAGAAAATACTGACAGTAATATCTGATCAAACCAAAACTCTGATAGATACTTTGGCTGAAAACTCCAAGGTAATCAAGAACATGGCAAAGGAAAAAAGTTCATAGGTATTTCGAGGCTCAAGGTGTGAAACTTCAGCCTCCCTCACCATCATCACCTCCATCACTATAAGGTTTTGTTTCTAAAATTTTTCTTTTAAATTTTGTCTTTATTTTTGTTTTATTTTATTTTATGTTATTTCCTTCCATATGTGTTTGCTTGTCTCCTTCTCACATTGAGGACAATGTGTTGTTCAAGTGTAGGGAGGGTTGTGTGTTTTACTTTGAGTGTGAATTTTGCATATTGTTATGTTAGTGTGTTTAGGTTGCATATTATGAATTGTTTGAATGTATCGATGGCTTAGATGGAATGAAATCATTTTAATTTTAAACATAATCTATTAGATTGTGAAGACTCATTAGCTCGTGAAATTAGTGATCTAGGTTCTTTGGCTAAGATATGCAAGTTAACTAGGATTCAGTATTAGGTTATCACCCGATAAGTTATCACATTCATTCATAATTTTAGGTCTTTCGAATAAATAGTTTTGCTGGTATTTTTCATAAAAAACTGGTAGTTAAACCAACAAGGTAGGCATTAAAAAAAGTGTTTGTAAATTTTAAATAATTAACTATTCTACTAACCTTCAGGTTATGAATAGAGCTAGTATCCAGTTGAGAAGGTGATGTAGCCGAGTAACCCGATCGACATGCATCACAAATGTGTGCCTTCGTGTCAAAAGGTTATAATGATGTTTCAACCAAGTGACTTACTAAAAATCATAACTTAGTCGAGTAATCGGATCGACATTCATCACCAGTGTTTGCCTCCATGTAAAATGACTAAATCCATGTCCACAAAAAGTAACAAAAAATAATGTTTTGTAATAAAAACCTACCGAACTTGTAAGTACCTTAACTTTTCATGAAAACATACTTAGGTTTAGTTACAAAGTTTGATTGACCAAATAATTATCAATCTGCGTTTACAATTGGAAGGGGTTAATAAACTTGACATTTAAGTTTTGATTAATATGTATATTTAGTCCAGAGTTCCTAGACGCGAATTTTGCATGTTAATAATTTGGGATAATTTGAAGGATTTTGTTTATAGTTAAATTTCTTTCGTGAAGTTAAAGCCATTGCCTCATTATTGCATTATGAGTTTTGTGTTTTTGAGTTATTTGTTGTTTTTTTCTTTTGCTTGAGGACAAGAAAACGTTTAAGTGTAGGGATTTTGATAAGTGTAAATCGCATCAAGTTTTAGGGCATAGTTTGATATCTGTTTAGCCGTTAATTCAATTATTAGGTATGTGTTTAGGCTAGAATTGTGTTAGTTTGTTATTTAATTGTGTTTTAAGTGTTTTATGGGTTAGTACAAGCTTTTGAGCTTAAATATTATGTTTTTGAGATACCTTGATATGTTTGCTACTGTTTCAGGGTTAGTATCGAAGGACGGAGGAGTTTCAGAAGAAATTCGGGCCAAAACAATGGCCCATGATCGTGACATAAGGCTCAGATGTGGGCCATAATCATGGCCTATGTCGGGCAGATGTAGAGTCGCTTATGAAATTCACATTTTGAGGGACTTTTTGGACCTTTTGGACCCTGAAAAGACCCTAGGGTTACCCAAAATATAAAAGAATATTTAAAGAACATTAAGAGGAGCACAAAAGAGCCTTTTGAATCAGCCACAATTGAAACCCTAAAGAGAGAATACCAAGAGAGACAAAGAAGAAGAAGGAAGACAAAGAAGAGGAAGATGAAGCTAACTTGATGGGCTTCCCATATTAGGAGGTTTCCCAATGTCACTGCCTTCCATTGTCTATTCTAAGTCATTATTTCCTTTTCGTTTTGATTTTATTTATGTATAGAATTGAGATGGATAGTATGATGATAGGATTTGAAATATTGATGATGTTCTAAACTCTCCTTTGGTATTTTATTTTGATTTAATTATAATTTAGTTGATTGTGTTTATTGGATTAATGTCGTGATTTGATTGTGCTCTTACATAATTCAGTAATTAACTGAGAGGGTGAACTGAATGAAAAATGATTAAATCAAATTAATGAGAGTTAGGTGATTTAATAGAAATCGTGTCAAATCACATTGGAAATTGTGTAGAGATAAATCTCGTGTGATGTTCTAATAGTTTGTTAGAGTGCTTCATATTTAATTAGGGTTTTGATAATTTATGAATTGAGAGATTGCAAATTCCATAATCTGATTAGGGTTTATAATTTTAGAAATGGTTATAACTTGAGAGAGAGTAATCAGCCCCAGGATAGTCTAGAACCGATACTCCATTGACACATAATTGGCTAGGTTAGCATTAATGATAAGTAAAATCCTCTTTCTCATAAATTGGTAAATTCCTTAGGTTGATTTATATTGTGATTGCATATTGCTCACTTGTTAATACTTTTATGTTTAATTTCTGATTTGATTGGTTAAACTCAATTCGTAATTAATTTTTTGTTTCATCTTTTATTTTCAATTTTATAGTTTTGCTGGCCTTAGATTTTAGGATTAGATTACTCTCCTTCCTCGTGGGATCGACATCATGAATACTATGCTACCAACCGTGCACTTGCGGAATATTGAGAGTTTATAAGATTAAAAATTACCCCGATCAGAAAGAAATGTTGATACTCTATTCAAGATGAAATTTGAAATGAAGTTGGGCTTGCAAACATTGTACAGTTCATCATTAACATTAATTGTTCTTATAAAGTAGTTGGGAAATGGTTGTAAAATAGGTATAATTCTTTGTATTAGACTTATTGGTGTTGCATATTATATTAACTTGATGTTGGAAATTATAGATGTTAGATACATTCCTATCATTAATGAAATTGTGCAAAAAGTAAGAAAAGTGACTAAGTTCATATATAACCATGCATAGGTTCTAAATTTGATTTAAAAAAAGGTTTCACCAATGCTAGAAATTTACATTTTCATATTTCTAACTAATTTCTTATCACTTTATTGTTTTGTTCAAATGAAAAAGGAGTTGAGGAAAATGTTTAAAAGTGATAAGTGAGTTTTATCTCAATATGATAGGTCTAAGTTAGAATGGAGGTTTTCATAATTA
The DNA here is from genome assembly GCA_025504935.2 of Erythroxylum haughtii. Taxonomy (NCBI): domain Eukaryota; kingdom Viridiplantae; phylum Streptophyta; class Magnoliopsida; order Malpighiales; family Erythroxylaceae; genus Erythroxylum; species Erythroxylum haughtii. The sequence continues at coordinate 273,954 of JANSVB020000181.1, forward strand.
TAATTAAAGATCATTGTAGCACCCCACGCAAGACCCGAACCTGACATCGATGGGTGATATCCGAGTCTGTGCCCTGCAAGGGTGGCATGCTAGAGCACTCAATCATTCAAATTTTAGTACAAATTTGTTTTTTTAAACCACAAATATAAGTGCAAAAATCGATAACCAAATCGGGCCTACTTTATTTCATAAACATTTCCAATCATAGCAATACAATCATCAGAAAATTCAATAGCAATTTGGGCCCATTACAAATACAAAATACTTGTCAAATTTTCATTACATTGCAAGAACCATGTACAAACGTTTCCGATTTGGAAATCTATTTCAAAACAGAAATATTCGAATACACAAGTTACAATGATTGCGGAAGTCTTAATTTGATACAAAAATAAAGGAAATACTATTGCAAACGCCAACTGATCCCGACCTCTACCTTTTACTTATATGTTGTAGGGATACTCTCGTTTGCCTAACGAGGTATTCTTCTGAATCCTGAAAAATATTTGCAAATTTTGGGTGAGTTTGTTAACTTAATGAGTGACCATCATCGATGGCTCACCCAGTCACATAACACATAATTCACATTTTACATTATTTCACATTTCACATTCAATTTCACACTTCACATTCAATACACTTAATCATTCATTTTATGCATATGTCGTGCACATGAGACTCACTTTTCACTTGTTATTTTGTTGTGACCGAATGCCTAAACTGTCTCATAGAAGGCTCATTGATAACTGTCCCTTATCAGCTTGGGGGATAGAGAGCTCATTAAACATTGAGCCTGAGGCTCTGAATCACTTTTGAGCTCGAGGCCCATTTTCACTCGTTGAGCTTTAAGCTCTGATCGTTGGCTACTCTGGTCACAACTGCTATTATATTTTATGCATTCATGCCATAGAATGCATCAATCACATTTGCATGTTCCCATTCAATCTCATTCCCATATCATTGGACCTTAGTCCGACATTCAACATTAAGTTGAGAATCACACTTTCACTTACATGCAAATGCACATTCAGAACACATTTAATAATCACATTAAGTAAACTTAGTTCTTCTCATTCACATATAAGCAGCACTTCAATATCTCATCCATCATCACAATCATCGGATCTTCTGTCTGAATTCAACAATCAAGACGCATTTATATTAACATTCAGTAGTCAATTAATACAAAAAACAAACAAAACAAAACAAACAATGAAATGAGACCATTTATATCTATTCACAGTACGCTCCAATTTAGCATTTGCTTCTAAATTTTGGAAACGTCTGAATGCGAATGTTCTAAACTGCACAGTTCATTTATGCAATACATATTTCACACACGTTACAACTTTGCACAATTATAATTGTTCAATAATTCACATGCATGAAATGAATTATGTACAATGCATGTTCATGACAATCCCAGGTATCTTTTCTTTAATTTCATTACAAAATTATTCCCATTTCAAAATTCATCTAAGTATAATTTATACTTAGGTTTATACCTCACTAAAACCATTAAAATCTCCATTCCTTTCTTATTGACTCATTTCAGATTTTTTTTTCCAATTCACACTTTCAGGTCTACTATTCACATTTAATCAAAAAGTGAAACTGATGTAATTTGGTCATACTCTCTTCTAGAAAAGTATTTGAAGAAAAATTCTGTGTATAGGAAGAGTTTCGGAGAAGGTGATATGATAAAGAAGGAACTTAGGAAAACTTAGTCTTTTAACTCACAGATATTAAAACTTACTTCTGACAAATTATAAAAGCAACTTAACATTTGTCACTTTTATAAGGTCTAAGCCTAAACTAAGTTCCTTTTTAACTGATTCCTTTAACTCTCATCATTCTCCTCTTTACAATCTAATCGTCTCCTAAAATTCCTTCAACTCCTTTTTCCTATTTTCCACATTACTCTATAATTTCGAAAATTAACACCAAAATTCAAAAATATTACATCTCCACTAATCAATAAAATTGCCAATGTAAATAAATTCCAAATTCACAAAACTCCTAAAATCACAACTCAGTCCTATTATACCCGAAATTATTCATGAATGCATGTACAATTATTTTCATGTGCAAAAAAATTCAATATTCATGTGTATATGTATGTCATATTATGCATGAGCATGAATGTGTTTCCTACTTTCTCAACAATTTCTCTCATTTATTGTTTTTGCCTTAATATGGGTAACGGGATGTTACAATCATGAACTTTGGTCACAATATCAATTTTTCATTAAGTTTGTGAACCTTTAGTGAGAGTGCTTTATCTTATTAATAATGATGAGAAAGCAGTAATGGATTACTTTTATAATTCCATGGGAGGGCAAAGTAAGTAATTAAGACCAATTTGAAAATTAGGCCTTTCTTGTCTACACCTTATCTTACATTCATCAATAAAAGATAAGAAGGACAACTTTAATCTTCGTTATTTGTTGTTGAGGCATTTTTAATCTGAGTATCTATTTCAGATCAAGTTTTACAAAAATAAGTTAATAAGGGAATGTTAGTAACTATCACAATAATTATTTCACATAAGATGATGTAAAATCTCCTTAACTCAAAAATGGAGGCATTCAAGAAGTGTGTGGCAATTTTAGCATGCTCATTGTAATTCGTCAAATAGACAAACTTAATCTAGGTATATATTTCTTTCCTTTTGTACTTATTTAGAATTGATTATCACTTTATTTTGCTTATAAGGTTACTTTTGTTATCTTATAGTTATATGGTGGGAAAAATTTGAAAGTAGGGTTCTAGAATTGCAAAAGTTTGTAATTTGAATTCTGGATCAATGTATGAGTACAACCAGGTATGAAAGGACTTAGAATACATTTAAATTGATCTATTTCCAAAAAAAGAAATAAATTGGAATAAAAAAGACCAAATGATTTGATCTTTTTTCGATATAGCTTAAAGCTTAGAGAAAGATAGTTAATATTATTATTAAGTTGAATATAATTTCTTGCAATTTCTTAAAAATTAAATTTTATTTGTTTAATAGGATTTTTAATAGAATAAGTAATTTTGTAAATCCAATTTGCCTTCACCATATCATTCTTTTAGTGGATTAAGTTTTTAGGGAACCAAGTTTCACTAATAAGAGTGACTTAAAAAATAATCTTGGATAAGAAAATATTGACATGTTATTTAATATAATAAATTTGAATTACGGTGATAATAAAAGTATGAAAGAAGAGGATTTTGTAATAAATGAAAATTAGAGCTAGTACTATTTGAGTGGATATCTTATTGAATAAAGTTTTCTTTTTTCTTTTTTAATTTCATTTATATTTGACGTATATGATAAATTTTATATATGCAATATAAATATAAAAGTTTTAACTACCAAGTATTTTTGTTCCAAGTTTTCCTTTTTCTTTTATGTATTCCTTAGTAGAAACTCTTATTGTAATACTTATTTTATTTTTACTATATGATGTTTTGATGTAATTATTCTTTACTATATGATATAAATTATAAATATTTTAAGTATTTTTAGTTTCATATTTGTATGATAATTAATTGAATTTTTTGTTATATTAATTGTAGGTATTTTTATATGAAAAGTAATATTAGTAAAATAAATACATAATTGTTTTTTTGATTTTATATTATTATAATTTTGAGATAAATTTAATGTAAAATTAAAAATTATATGGTATAATATATTAATAGATTATTTTTCAATTTTAATATTGAAGAACTATTTTATAATTTAAAATTTTTACCTAAAATATTATTTATTATTAACTGGTATCTGTGGGATACCGCTCCAGAATCAACTGGAACATTTATTCCATTAAATGTTCCATTAAGTGATACTAAGTTTGAAAAGAGAATAGCTCAGTAGTTTGATGGACAATCTAGGCCTTCCAATCCATCACACCTCTATGTTAAATATAGTTTTTTTAACCAAATTTTATGTTAATTGCATAAAATTTAGAAAGTGTGAACTTAACATAATTTCAATGTTAAATATGAAAAAGAAGTTAAAAGCAAAACGCAAGGAACTTTTTATAAGATTAGATAACATCAACTTGAGATCATCTACATCTCAAAATCTTTCCAAAATCACTGGTGAAACTAATCAAAATTTTTAAACGTTTATAGGCTACACCTTTCTAGCTTTCCTCTTCTGCTTCTCATAATCTTCCTGTAATTGCAAGGCTAAGTTTGTACGATCCAATTCATGTCTCAATCTCTCATGCTCCTTGATGTCATGAAGAAGCATGAAATGATTTGAAAGTTTGGCCTGTAACTCGTCTTCATCAAATGACTTCATCTCATCTAGAAACTGCTCAATATTCTTCAATTTCAACTGTCCACTTTCTCTTTTCTTCTTGGTACTTGATTTTTTGGCATAGTAAGTCGGATTGAATACACGTTGACCAAGCGAAAATTCCATAAAAGCTTGTTGAGGAGATAGAGTGGACAGAAGCACTTGGTTATTACCAGTGATCATGTTCGAAATGCCTGTAGAGATTGTGGAAACTGCAGGATGATAATGCTTGGAAAGAAGATTGAGTTCCCACAGGACGGAACTGAGAGCGCCACTTAAATTAGGGTCTGAAGCATATGGCTGATATTTCTGCACCAATATCAAAAACAGAATAACAAAGAGATGTTAACTGGGCACTGGAATGCATTTCATCTCCTAATTAAATGCAGAATACCATTACCTTTTGAACTTCAAAGTTCATGTGAAAAATAGACCAGTAAATGTGGACCCAACACCTTGCAGTGGAATCAAATAGAAACTCTTTGTCTTATTGAACAAACTAACATAATCCCAGTATGATAAATATAGAGTATCCACAAACATCAACATGCACAGTTGCTTCTAAGTTCTAGATTGACAGAAAAGAAGCGATTAAAAAGCACCAGAAAGAAGTTTGTAACTTCAGAAAAAGGATTATAAGACACACAAATCATATGCACGAATTTCATAGATGCAGGAAAGACAGAAAATCAATACTTAAATGGGCCTATGCATTTAATAGAAATCTCAGATTATTTAGCTTTCGTTGTGGACTCTTGAGAAGTTCTACTAACAATGACTAGTGCAAAAGTTAAATCACTTCATCGAAATGGTCCCAACAAATGCTTCAGGTACTAATTTTGCCTCCAAGCGACAGGCCAAACCAACCCTAAAAAACGTCAATCTGATTTGAATTTCTCACAGGGTTAAATATGAGAACCCAATAGTAATAATAGTTTTGAAAGGATTCAGATTGCTCCATTTCAGAGATTTTACTACACGTCTACTATTACCTAAATAATTACTGCAACCCACCACTCGTTTTTTATTGAATTGAGCATCATAAGTTCATCATTAAACATTTCAAAAATTTAGGTAAGCCACAATAAATCAAGTAGGAATTGTTTAATTCAGAAATAAAAATTATAAAACAAAATTAAATGCAGAAGGAAAAAGAATAGTACAAGAAATATTTTACTCCTGTAAAAACTGGAGTTAAAATCTGACTTCTGCCAACTATGACAATATTATTTATTACGTTTTAAGTATAAGCAACTGAGCATTGTAAAAATTTGGAATATCACACCAATGTGATCAAGTAATTAGTTCAATTCATCACACAGAGTTGATAATACGTACACTTACGCATTCATGCATATGGCATCATTTCCCTTAGCTGTTAACCTATTTATCATTCATTTCACATCACAATCTTAAAAATGGAAATTCCATCTTTTAAAAAGATCAGAAAGACAGTGAAGATTGCTTACAGCAACAGAACCAGAAATAGATCCACCTCCTGAATCATTTTCCAACAGATTCCGGCATTTGACATTCTTCTGAACAAGATGCTTTAAAGTCACCAAAGCTGTAGCAGCTCCAAAAAGAACAAGACACCAATCAAGGCACTATACAAATACTAAATTAACAATCAAGATATTAAACAAATACAAGGTACTCGTAACAAGTTCAACTGCATTAGCAGTTGACAGATATACCAGCCATAGATTCTGCAGACCCAAAGCATAAAGAAAAAGTCGCCAGACGTTTTACAAATGCAGCAGCCTTTTGCATGTCATGCTGTCTATCCTCATACAACATGATTCTAAAAGCTTCTGCCAACAATTCCCCTTTATCCCTGCATGAGATATCCAAATGGAGTGAGAAACCTATTAAGGTAGAGAAATCAGTCATTACGCAATGTTAACAAGAACCAGCTGGTGTAATCAACTAATTAGAGTAGAGGAAACGACAACACAAGAAATCAAAATCTAAAACGCTGGAGAAGATCCAAAACAAGAAACAAACTCAATTTTAGAGAGAGAGAGAGGAAGTAAGAGACAAAGAGACAAATGCACTTAATCTATCAATTAACAAACCACTTGTAGCAGCTATACATGAAAGCATATATATATCACTGAGGAAGTGTAGAGGAACATGGAGAATTTTGTAGATGAGAAGACAGAATTTATAAGTAGAATGTAAAACACAAACCTTCCAGGTCTATACTCAAGTATGATATTGTACAGATGCACAAAGAAATCCTGTAAATCAACATTAAGGGCATCGAGGTTGCTTCTCATGACTTTGAAGGCAGCAATACAGCATTGCAGGCGTTCAGAAACAGTCAACCGTGTCAAACATTTCTCAGATGAATCAGAACTATCACCACCACTGGCAAGCTTTTTCAGATAATTCATAAGATCTCCTATGTAATCTAAATCAATAAGATGAGAGAATTTTCCCAATCCATTCAGGCATGGCGTAAGCAATGGGTGTGCTCCAAATACACCAGCAACTGAATTACCATCAGTTTCAGAGCTAAGAATAAGAAAACAGGACGTGAGAAGGAGAAAGGAGAGTATCTTTTCATGATCTTAAAGCATAGAGTAGAAACAGCAAACATGAGGAGCATTGGGCATTATGGGCAATTTGTACACACTAATTCCATGTCATAATTTAAACCCAACATCTACCAAATTTTCAAGGTCTCCTTTAATAGAATGCTGTTTCCAAAAATTCACCCACCCCGAGCAACAGAACTATCAAGTATGTTCTAACTCCAAATTGCAACCATGTACTCTTTTCATTACCAACCTTTACGCTAATGTAAAATACTAAAGCAAATAAAAGATAAATGCCAATTGAGATTGCACTTATATAGATCTAGCTCATCTATGTTGTGGACATGATAAGATTGAAGCTGGCACAAAGATCTTTTCCTTAGACATTAAAGAAAAAGGGTACTTGCACAGGACAATTTGAACCAATATCAAACCCACTTGCAAGAGAAATATGTATCAGATCACCACTGAAGGTAAAAACAGGTACAGATTAAGTGACATACGAGACTATAAAAATCTGCTGTGTGGAAATGGTAAATTCCATATTACATAGTGACACAATATTACCACATCTAATCCCAATAGCCAAGAGCTACGGAAAAATTGAAGCACTAACCTGGCTGAAGTTGACTGCATAGAATGCTTCAAGATCCGAAAATACGTCTCAAATACTGCAGACAATGTCTCTGCCTGTATCCTTCTCCTCTCTGCAACATCTAGTGTAAAACAAGCACCTTTGTAATCAGCACTAACCTGCACAAACCATAAAAAATGGTCATTCATATAAGCATTGAAGGACGATAAATAATGTGGCGATTATAAAAGAAAGAGAGGTACTATTACAGGGTTAATACACATATATTATTGTCTTTAGTGCTTTAAAGATTGAATGTAGTACCAGAAGAAAGTTTGCTGGGAAATCAAGCATATTTACTTTGAAAGTGGCCTATTGAGTTTAAAGTGGATGTATGAGATGGGATTCTTAAAAAGGCTGTGTCTTGTGCCATTTCCACCCCTCCCATCTCATTAAAGTAGAAACATCAAAAACGTGAAAATGAAGGAAATGTGAGAAGCCAGGCGAGCATATTAATAAACACAGTGACTAATTAGAGAAACCACATATAATTATCTGCAAGTTGACCTCTTATTCATCTAAAATACCTGTGCCTTCACTTGATACATAAACAATGCCATCAAAACATATGATTATATAACTCACCTCTTCTCTAATCTTTGTCATCATCTCTTGCCTGCTCTTTTTCCTGTCATTGTCTTGCAATTGACTGGACTCCTCAGCATGTTTCCTCTTTCTGTGCTTTCTGTTTCTTACTTTGTTGTCGTGGTATCCTTCTTCAGCCTTACCCAGATCTTCATCAAATGCTAATGACATGAAAACCTGTGGAAGTTTTCACAGAAAAGGAAAAAGAATGATGAAGAGATAACAAAAAAGAATTCCAGAACATTATTTTTCTTGAAGTTCAAGGGGTTGGTCTTGCATCTATGGATATACTGAAGAATGGCTTCCGAAACTATCGCACAGGCAACTAAAAATAATTAATACATCCTTAAAACTTATATAACCCTTGTCCCTTGAAGAAAGAAACGAAGTGATTAATATACCATCTACATTCCAACAAATTTGCATCACAAGTCAGAGAAAAGGTGACGAGCATTTCTTCTAAGATTAACCAATTTCGTTACATTTCATGTTATCTTTGCATAACCCAATATTTTAACCAAAATCCACATTAAAACAGTTACTAATTTCAAAGGTTGCCTTCTTTTTGTTTTTGCTGTTTTTCTCGGGGGTGGGGAAGTTAATCTTTTCATGATCAAATAAATGTACAAAATGCTAGATGTCATTGAAACCATATGTGATACCAACAAGAGTCATCATGTACCTCAACAGAATCTGGATGCAGTTGACAATGAAGAGCTTTAACATTGTCTGCTATTAATCGGACAGCCTCCAGTGTAGCTTCACCGCCATGCTTTCCCTCGTCGATAAATAGGGACTTAATAGTCGTACAACAAAGTTTCCTGTCATGTAAGGTACAGTTTTATAGCAATAAACAGGATAATATCTAAATCAGCTATTATCAAATTTGGTCAGCATGAAGTAACACCTTTGGGTTAAGCAATTTTAGTTCAACCAATAGAGTTGATTAAGCAGCCATTATTCACAAGAATATACTTGCCAGAATAATATTGAAAAAGAATATATTGATCAAGGTGTCTCCTTAAAATATTACAGATTGTTTCTAGTTTTTCAACTTTCAAGCTACTGGAGGCAGAGCAGACAACAATAACACTTGCCAGAATAATCTTGAAGTAAATTCTATTGACCAACATGTCTCTTAAAAATATTAGAGTTGTTTATCGTTTTTCAACCTTCAAACTGCTGGATCTAGAGCAGATAAATAACAATAAACATTCTAGGTGGAATATATCTAGTAAGCCATAGCCAACTCTGCCGAATGTTTGGCGTTTAGCTTTGGACTCGTGCGCGTATTCAGAAACAAAACATACATAATAGGCAGGAAAAATTTTAGCCTTGCTATGAATTTCAAAGCAAAATAGATGTAAATGTTAATACGACATCTCATTGAGAAAATGGATTATAGGCAGCAGAACAGTGGGAATAGAAATATGAACTCAATAGTCAAGATTACATAAAGAGCAAATGTACCATATAATCAACAAGACAGCAAATTTACGACATTTATAAATGGAAACATGTGAGTATATATAGCACTAAAACAAAAGTTGAAGAATGCATGAAATCCAGTTCTCTAATGTAAAAGTAAAAACAAACAGGAATTCGGCAAAAACCTTATGACATCATCTGGAGAGCCTACGCTTTGGACAACGGCACTTAACAAGCTTTCACGGAAATTAAAGTGTGGTACTGATTCCAGTAAAGTGCAAATGCAGCGAACGGCCACATGTTGAAACTTGGGTTGTTTTTCTAATATTATTAGTGTTTGCAAGTATGCCTGGTAGACAAACAAATGAAAATTCAGAAGGAGGAAAAAGAAAACTTAGTCGTCAAGTTTTAACAACTAAAAATGAGTGCCATGCCAAACCTTGTACACCGACAAAAGAGTTGATTCATAGTACCGCATCTTCTTAACTTCCTTGGAAACTTTCATTTCTAGTTCCTTTTCTGTTGGAACCCTAATTCGGTAACTGTATGATGCAACAGAAGGAACAATATTATGTATGCAGAGACAGAGAGATGAACAATTTAAAGCAAGAAAATATTTGAATAAGCTCACGCTTCCTACCCGGGGATAATGTCTTTGAAAACTGCCAACAGGGACAACAGTCCAAGTTTCACAACAGTGGGATCATCGTCTTCACAGATTTGTAGCATTTCTTTGAGTGATTTTATATTGGACTCTGGATCAGTTAATAGTTCCATTCCCAGCTCTGCAAGTTTAAGCTTCTTACGTTTAAATGCTTCCTCAGCTGAGAGCTCTTCTTTCACCTCAGCCTAAAAAAGGAACATTATTTTAGATGAGGCACAAATATAAGTATTATAGCCTCCGTAGTATGAGTCAAAGAAAGAAGTCTTTTAGAAAGATTGCCATCAAATTCAACCAAGAAAGTCAGATCATCATATGAAAATAAATTACAATCTTAATTAGAATTACATCGGCTTCTGACAAGATTCATATTACACAAGAATAAAATACATTAAAAGCTTGTACCTACTCAACACATATATATTGCCAAAACATTGCAACTTAGATTATAACCACAAATATAGCAATCATGAAGCAGATTTCGAGCCAAAAAGCAGTTGTATGAACCATATGATAGTTAAGAAAAGTTTTATAGTATTCTAACGATACCAGCACAGCTGCTTGTGGGGCTTGCTCCTTCTGGTCTTGTGGAATGTCCAAGTCCTTTAGTTTTTTGGCCTCCTTCTTGTTCTTTTTCAGCTTTGCCCTCCTTTCTGCTTTAGTCAACCTCATACTAGTATCCTTTTCATCTCTGCCAATTTTATCTTTTTCACTATTTTCAACGGTCCCTGACACTGCCGCTGCTTCATTAAAAAATAAAAATGTTTTCAATTACCAATTGTTAGTATAGGACTCATGAACAAGCAATAAAATGGGGAACAAAATAGTACATGTGCAGTAGTAGAGCTGGCCATCCAAAGTTTTGACAGGAAGAGTATCAACAGGATCAACATAGAGCTTGTTTTCTTCTTCAACCTTCTCGTTATTTTCTTTTTTGTTTTTCCTTTTCTCATAGGCAGCCTCCAAAGCATCATCTCCTTCTAAACCAGCCACCCGACTAACATGCCTTTTTCATTTTATATTATCAAGGAAATTTTAGGTAAATAAATCATCATAATAATAACAAGTGGAAGAAAAAGGTGAAAAAAGTGTTACTTGGTGATGGATTGGGTGTCTAAGTGAGATACAAAGGCAGCGTAATCAAGATTTTCGTGGACAAACTCCAAGTCCTCGTCTGACACCTCTATTTCATCCTCTGATATTTCTGCCGGTAAAGCCGGTGGCAATATTACCTTTTGCTTCTTATTCTTCTTCACCATCTAGGCTCTTATGTTATTGCTCAACCCTCTATTGGAAGAAAAAGAATAACTAATTGATGTTTATTTACCAGACCACTTAACAATAGTCTTGACAGCAGAAAACAAATTTAGTATTTTAAAGGATTAAAATTTACAACTAATTTTATACAGAGCAGCACAGACACAAAATTAAACAGACAACAAGCATCTATCTCAAGATGAATCAAACACAACATAAGCGAATCAAACACAACATAAGCGAAAACGCCAAACCTAAGAACATCATGAGCTCCTTTCTAAACATATGAATAAATATTTCTATTAATAATGCAATTAATATGTGAACCTCGGAATCCAAGAACCTAACATTTGAATAAAAATCGAATCAAGAACAAAATGACCCACACATGAATCAATACTGAAAAGAAAAAGAAGAGAAAAAAAAGGATTTGTTTTTACATAATCGCATTTTTCCAGTGGTTATGTCCAGAAAAAGTAGGTTGGATTACAAAATCACCATAACCAAAATGACAATCAAAACCATTATCTTAACGTCATATTAACTGAAAGGAAAGTTAAAAAATCAAAAGGGTCATTTTCTTGATAACCCAGATCTATACTAAGATCCTTCTGCCAAAAAGGCTTGGAGTTATATGTTTGTTGTCTCAGAGCTCCTCTTGGCACTAACTTAGTCCCTATGCGATAAGAACCACATATTTATGAAAAGAAGAAAATAGAGCACGTGAAAGGAAGCCACCAGAAATAGAACGTATTAAGAAAAATTTTGGTTCGTCAACACATTGTCTCTGAATCATTTGAACAAACATCAACCCAAACAAATCAAATGTAAAAGCCTGAATAAAAAAGAAGAAAAGAAAGAAAAAGATGGAAACCAAATGTTCTTCAAATAAAAATCCTACAGCTCATCCTCGGGGTATGTCATCGATTACGTGATGACTCTATAGTCATTGGTTTCCCCGAAAGAAGAAAAATGGCTTAAGCAAGACAGTGGAGGACGACAAAAAAAGTACCGTTTGATTACAACAAAATGGATGACGGTAATGGACTGCAGCAACAGAGCTGGCCGCAAGGGAGACAACAGCAACAATCGGCAGACGGTGTTCTGCCTCCGGCAACAGAGTTTCAGTTGTTTCTTTAGGTTTAGTTGTTTTTTATTTTCATAATAAAATCTTTTTCAATTATTCCCTTTTTAACTTCAGTCCACCACAGTCTTAAGAATCGCTAATTCTCTTTTATATTTTTAACCGATTTCCTATTCGGAGCTTTATCATCCTCTTTACTTTACTTAATCATAAAAATTTTATCAATTACAATTCCTCGTTTAAATAAAAATACCATTTAAGTCAAATGATAATTTATCACACTTTATTTTAAGTTTTACCCAATGTAAAAAATATTGTGATACTAGATAAGCACTTAAACAGGTAAAGTGGGAAATCAAAACCTTTTTTCTCACTTTGTAATTGACTCTCGAAATTTTTAATTTAGATTTATAATTTTTTAAATTAAACTCTTTTAAAATATATCTTTTCTTAATTAGTAAAAACATACTATCAGCTGATGTTTTAAAAACCGGACTGGACATCGAATCGGTAGAAGGAAAGGTTTAAACAGGTTCAATCGGTAGTGAACCGTCATAAAACCTGTATATAATAAATAAAAAGTTAAACTTATAAGAATAAGTAAAAATAAAATATTTTATTGAAATAAAAATACACCAATGTCTATTATTATATAATAAATCAATAGTAAATAAATATGATTCTAACATAAATATTAAAATAATAATAAAAATTAAAATTGTATTTCTGAAGGAGATTGTGTCTCATCATCGTCAAAAGCTCCAAATTCTCCAACTCTATTTAAAGATTAGTAAACTAAGCTTTCATCTAAAGTATTTGCATCAACTTCTTCTACTGCATTAAAATAAATTACAAATTAGTAATGTATGAAATTATTCTCAATTGTAAACTTGTAAAACAGTATAACTTTAACTTAAATATGATCAAAATAAGGTATAAACTGACCTTCAGTAGATGTTCTTAATTCATTCGTTGTGACAAATGCATTTTCTTCATAAATCGTCTTTTCAGGTTCATTATAATCAAGATCAGGTGATGGTTCTTCTTCTTCGATGAAAAAATCAGTATGTTCAATACAATCAATATTAACTGGATTATATGTTTTCTTCTTACTAAACGATTTGAATACATAATAGAGAAATTAATAAAAATAAAATTGTTGAAATAAAAACAAAACTATAAAATAGTAAAATACGTGTTCTTCATTCTCATATTATAAGTAACATAAACAAGGTCATTAAGTTTTTGATATTCCAAACGATTTCGTTTCTTTATACGAATACGTTCAAAAACACTCTAATTATGTTCACAACCTGATGCAGAAGCTGTTTGACTGAGTAACCTAATAGCGAGTTTTCTTAAAGTTGGAGCACCGTCACCGAATAATCTCCACCCCTCATTTGTATTTTAAATTAATAGTTATGATAAAAATACATATTATTAATAAGTAAATAATGAATTAAAAGTATAAAACTTACCTGTTTTTTTTCAACATAAATTCTCTCTTTGCTGATGATGTAGCAAAACTCTCTAAACCTTCATGATACAATTTAATTTAATTTATTGCTTGTGATAGCTCTTTAATAGAGAAAATACCTTTGCATTCAATCATATCAAACAATTCGCCCATAATATTAATTGTAAATTGTTCTCCACTATATAAACAATAAGGATTGAGAAAATAAGCTGCTAATTGGATCCTTTGAGTAAGATGCTTATCCCATCATCGATTAATAATATCTATATAAGGATTGAGAAAATAAGCTGCTAATTGGCTTCTCATCTGCATCAACAATCCTTAATAACCTTATAAGCAGAGTCACAATCTTCATAATGATCAAGCAAGCATCCCAAAATTTATCATCTAGAATAATAGCAAAAACTTCTTTTTCTTTTTCACTCTTTTATAATTTATGACTTGAAAAGTGTTTACTTGTCACTAAATTTTGAAGTAGTTGCTTATGTTCATAAATACTTGTCAAAGTAATAAATGTAGTTGCAAACCTAGTAGCAGCGGGATGAACGATCTCAACCCAATCTTCTTGTTTTCTTAACCAAAGTAAAAATATGACATGATTATACACCAAAATTGTGATCTTAGATGCGCGTTAAGCAAGACTAAAAATATGGCCCATATCACCAATATCTTTTAAAATAAGATTTACACAATGAGCATCGCATAGAGACCAATAAATATGGCCATACTTTGATTGTAAAAAGTACCCAGTTGATATATAATTAGTTGCATTATCTATAACAAAATGCATAACATTCTTTGGTCCAACCCGCTCGACAATTTTAGAGAATAGTTCTGATAAAGCATTAGTACTTTTTACCATGTCAGAAGCATCAACAAACTTGATAAAAATTGTTCCAATATCACAATAAACCAAGAAATAAATCAAGATTCTTTTTCTTTGATCAATCCACCCATCTGTGATAATAGTGCATCCTGTTGATTCCTATCTAGATTTATATGTATCCATAATTAACTGATATTCTCTTTTTAAATCTTGAAGCAAAGGCACACACAACTCATAATAAGATGGTATCTTAAATCTCGGACTTATTGCTATTGCATCATTAATTTCTTCTTGAAAATATGGTGAATTTAAAGCATTTAAATGAATACATGAATGATAGAACCATCTAGCCCATCTTCTTTTACATCATAAAACAACATCCTTATCTACCATAAAACTTTTTAGACTAGGTTGAGAACCAGGAGTAGTTCTTGGAGAAAAATAAGAATCTATGTCAATAGTAGCTTTTTTGTTTATTTAATTCTTGTGGTGTTTCATCATCTCCAAAAGATATATCATGAGCCTCTTTATTTTCCTTTTTCTTTTTTACTTGTTGCTGCAAATATTTTTCAATCATATCATGTACATCAAGTGGTACTTTTTTGCAAGAAACAATATTACCCTTAACACCAGCATGATGTTCTTTTATTCTAAAAATTTCTCCCCTTTAAATATTCTACCGTAAAACATACAGTTATATTGGATATTCCCATCATATGCTTGAAAACAAGAAAAATAATTCTATGCTGGATTGGATTTACCACAAGTAGAGGATGGTTCCCTATTCTCCATTATGATTTAACCTAAAAGGTATTAAAAAATATTTGGGTATACTATTATCAAGGAAAAAGTATATACAAGTTAAATAATTCTCATTATCAATTGTAATAAAGAAGACGAACAGCAGCAGAATGGATACACAAAAGATCAACAAATGTTACTCACTTATTAAACTTTGCTCTAGAAATTGCTCCACTTTAAATAACCTAACTGAAATATTGCTATTTTTCAAATTTGGTGCTTTATATCCACAAATTGAATAGTTGAAAGAGTATCAAAACCAGAAATTGATACAAAATAGAGTTCTAAATATTACATAAATTGATATGAAATAGAGTTTTAAATGTTATAAAAATTGATATGAAATAGAGTTCTAAATGTTACAAAAATTGATATAAAATAGAGTTATAAATGTGACAAAACTTATCACTACCAGAAATTGATATGAAATAGAGTTCTAAATGTTACATAAATTGATATAAAATAGAGTTCTAAATGTTACAAAAATTGATATGAAATAGAGTTTTAAATGTTACAAAACTCATCACTACCAAAAATTGATATGAAATAGAGTTCTAAATATTACAAAAATTAATATGAAAGAGAGTTCTAAATGTTACAGAAATTGATATGAAATAGAGTTCTAAATGTTACAAAAATTGAAACCTTGTGAAAATCTATAGTTTTGTATAGTGACAGACCGGTTTGACAAAAAATCGAACAGATGGTTCAAATTATTTACTTCCAGTTTCAATAGAATTTGTCGTTGATGAAGAAATCACTCAAGACCAGCAAAGTTTCCTGTCATCTCTTTCACGGATAACTAAGGAAGTTTTGCGTGTAAGTCAGCGTTGCCCATTCTTTTAACATTGGATAAAATAATGAAGTTCATGAGTTATGGATGATTCATGATCATTAATTTTTCTTCACTCCATTTTTTATTCCGTGATCATTAATTTTCCGTACATGATTCTTCGACATTAAATTTCTCCTCGGTATACTAGCAATTAGCAACAGATCGAGAGTAAACAATGTGGTGATGAGAACTAGTGTAACACC
>JANSVB020000181.1:344822-358276 GCA_025504935.2 Erythroxylum haughtii
CCATAAATAGTGAAATCATCCATAAATGCTTCAATGTAATTCCCAATATACTAAAAAATATATACTTATCATGGCCGGCGACTTATGGTCCTGTGACACTGCACTGTAGGGAAGGAATTGGTGTTGGAGGGTGTGGTGGTGAAGTTGGTGGCGAGAGGGAGGCGGAGGTGCCTGTCCTGCGGCGGTGGCAGCGGCATAGAATTCTTGTGGTACTGTTGGTGGAGCACAAAAGTGTGGTGGTGGTGCATGGGAAGCTGGGTGTGCTCCATAGAGTGTGGTAGTGCCGTTGTGAGCGGCAGCGGCGGTGGCATATTCCGGTGGGACCCAAATGCCACCTAGGACTACCAACTGCGGTGTTGTAGTTCCAGCTGATTGTGGGCTTGGACTAGGTCGCCTAGTGTGAAGCCTATATTTCTGTGTCAGACAAAAAGATTTGTACTTATTATATATTGGACGTATATGCAGCGTACGATGAAATATGCGTGTTGTGTCAGGTCCAAAAAAAGAGAAGGAAAATTTGTACAGAATTCATGCTTGTCTGACTCTCACCGATGGGAGGAAGAGAAAGGCATTACCTGAAGATGGCTTTTAACTTCATCATTGGTCAAACCGTCAACCTTCATGAGCTCCCTGATTTGCTTCGGGGTAGCCACTGTTTGCATGACCCAAAAAGTAACCAGTCAAATACTGATACCATATCAGGACAGAAAGATACCAATAATGATCATTTGATGACAGATATCACAATAAGGGCAATTCATGAGTTTATATTCCCTTTTCTTTTTTTTGATTTTTGAGTTAGTTTTATTACCTTGAGAACCACCTAACATCTGGAGAGCATTCACGAATCTACGGTGCAAGTCAGGTGACCAGCACCTCCTTGCTTTCCTATGAGTCTGTGTGGTAGTAGAATTATTGGTATTTGTTTGCCCATCTGTTGAATTGAGGACAACTTTTCCATGATCAGTAATGGGCAACGTTCCATTTGCAGCCTTTCCAGAAATTTCTCTCTTTGGAAACCCATTCTCATGAGTTTCAGAACATTTCTTATCTTCCATATCCCTTTCTCCAGAAGCAAGAGCAAGGGTTGGGCTAGGGCATAAGTTCCTTTCTTTTGAGAACGGGTGGAAGGCTCCATTTCTTTGTTTTGAGTCCAGGGCCAGCTTGGGACTAACATTCAAGCTAATATCAGATTCTTTAGAAGACGTTAATGTGGGCGGGGGTTTGGTCTCATTGCTGGCTTGGCTCCATAGTTGTACTGTAGTCATCCAGTTTGCCTTGTCGGAGATGCTTGAGGCCTTATCTGAGGTATCGGAGGTCGTGTTTTTCAGAGGTATGAACTCTTCGAGAACTGATCTTGGTCCTTGGTTTGCCCTATAGGCTTGTAATTGCTGTCTTGAAGTCTCCACAGCTGAGAAGAAAGATAGATATTGTAAGAATATAGGGTTCAATTGTCTACTTGGGGACAAATGGATGAAAATTTTACAAAATCCACGTAGATAGATAGAGAATTCAGACTATTAGATATACAGGAAAATGCGTATCGACCTAGGAATCGCAACATGTATCATGAGACATTTAGGAATGTTCAAGTTGGTAGCAGGAAGTATATACCAAACTTCCTATGGAACTTACAAATGTTCCAATTGTAAGCGAGGATCAAAGCACCCACCCAATCATCCAAAACATTAGTGAGGACGACAAAATACAACAGTGAAAATGATAAATAAAAAAAAGATACCATTGCTCAGAAGTTGCATGCAAAGTGGTAACTCGCGTTTGAAAGCATCAATCTTAAGCCTCTCTTCTTCAAGGCGAGAAAGAAAATCTTCAAGCTTTTGCGTCTGATCAGTCTGGTCTCCAAAAGACTTCAATAGCATAGAGTAACTGTGAGGTTTGCAATCCAGGGTTAATTCGGATGGAGATGCCATTTTGAATATCCAAAAATCAAGCAAGAAACTCTATCTATTCGACAGATGATGTCTTGTCGTCAACGTTCATGCTAAAACAGGGAAAGATATGTAGGAACAAGCGATAAGAACAGAGGGGTTTAGATCTCTTGGTTTGTAGTTCAGGGTTTCAAGTGGATTAGAGAGAGAGGGAGAGAGAAACAGTGAGAAAGGTAAAGGGTGTTTTTTGTGAACACAAGGAGGATCGAGGCAGGATAGCCTTCTTTTTAAGAAGCGAGTTCAAGAGGGAATAAAGTTGGTTTTGGGGAAAGAGAAGAAAAGAAAAAGCTTATGTTAAAGAGGGATGGTAACTTCTTGCAAAGAACAAAGGCAGAAAAGGGTAAAAATAAGAAAAGAAAGAGAGAGGGAGAGAGATATGTGTCCTCTGAAAGAAGGAATCAAGAGTCTGACAGTGAGAAGGGTCATGTGAGTAGAGCCTGGTTTTGGAACCTTTGATTACTAAAGAGTATTACTCTTTATTGCATTGTAAGAATTCAAATCATCAGTACAAAAGATGATTCTTCTCCTTACTGTTATCCCCTTCTTTTCTTCTTTTTATCTCTCATCTTTTTGCTTCTTTTCTTTATTTTTTTTAAATTTTTTTATGAGCCTCTATGAAATGATTCTCCTGCTTTTAAAACCAATCCCACATTAACGGTATGTAAATATCTGAAAGCTTTCCATGTGAATTCTCATCCCATTCAAACTTTATGATATTTTATAGGCATCACTTGCTGATGGATTAAGAAGTGTTCTCTCATGAAACCACGGTAAAGTTTTAACCTAAGAAGCACAGACACGGACACGGACACGGAGACACACCAACTTCTAAAATTTAGTGGACACGGAGCTGTGTCCATCGCGTGTCAATGAGCGTCTGACACGGACACGTGTCCGACAAGCGGACACGGCTCTATTTTGCCGTGTCGTGCTACATAGGTTTTAACCTTTAAACAAGAGTTTATTATGGATCCAACTCACTGTCAATTATGATAAAACTGAGAACTATATATATACCTATTCTCTGTAATTATAATGTGGTCGTAAGAATATAATTAATGTATTTGGTTTATATTCCTCACTTGACAGATGTGATGCATATTTTCCATATTCCAGAATCACTTGTTAATCTTAAATTTTATCTGAAAGTGACTGCCACAAATTTCAGATGCATAATGGATGATGTACATTCTGGGATTTTGTAACAGAGCCTTGCTCATTTATGGGTGAAAAAATTGCATACATACCAGAAAGGATTGTGTTATTGCTACCTTCAAAACCTTTACCTTATCATGGAATTCAGGTGATGTAACATCAAGTCTTCAGCCAATTAAACAGGCGGAGAAAAAACATGGAATGCGACGATTTGTTACATGTTGCCTGCAATAATAACTGTAGATGACGAAATAATGACAGCCGCTCCAACAGTTATTTAAAATTCTGGGTAAGTGTTGGCCATGTTTACGGCAACTAGTACTGAAGGTCGTCCTTACCAAATTATTTGCATCTAATATACTAAATAACGATTCTGACATGATTAAGTATAGATGGAAAGAAAAAGGTTTGGCAGAAGCATATACCATCCATTTAATTATTTACCACCTCAAGTCTTGTGTGAGAGAGAGCACATATTCAAAAGCATTACCAATCCACTATGCAACTGTCTTTTAGGCTCAAAAAGTTGCATAATAATTGTTCTAAAATTGAGTGCATTCAGAGGGAAAGAAAGAGAATATGTAATCCAAAAATGAAAAATTAATCATAAAGAATATAACTTCTGCCTCTAAGGAAGGAATATCTTAGTTCCAATTCTACGACTCTAAATTAAGGGAACACAAACCCACAAAGCTTAAAGCCAAAATCCGAATAATAAAGGAGACCTAAGAACCGGGAATCTTCTTCTCTGCTACTAACTTTAATGAAGTGGGTAGGAAGGTAAGAAGATTCTCTTTAAATACACAAGAATTTTCACGGGGTTCGTCAACTTCCATAAGCCTTTTAATTTCTAGCCAATACATATTCACAAAAACAAAAATCAAAAGACAAAAACCTCTTCGAGTCAGGGTCAGGACATATATAGTGTATCATGATGTATGGAAAAAGTAGGTACCAGGGTAGGAAAATGTCAAGGACTCAATTGTTTATTCCTATCGATCTTGAGTTGGAATTATCAACATTAATTTCCAGATACAAGACTACTTTTTCTCAACTTTTCGACCACATAACTGTTGAAATTTTAACAGAATTCATGAAAACAAGTACAGAATAGTTCAGACTTACAATAGTTATACCGATGTTCAGTAATGTAAATGAATTTTCTTTACAATGCTTATTATTTCTTTACAGTTTCACAGTATGCAGGGAAGGAAGAGCCGATGCACATGTGGTTAATTACGTGCTGATTAATTCAAGAGCAGGAACGAATGAATTAGTGGAAAAGAGGCATGTGTTGATTTGATATGTGCAAGTTAGAAATAGGGTTTTGTCATCATCCATGCATGGAAGTTGATAAAAGGGAAAAGTCGTTTTCTGGCAGCAGAGACTGCATCGAATACCCTCCTTAATTACCTTAACAAAGAGAGAAAAGTGAAAGATAGGAAGAAAAAGAGATCTGAAGGAGTGTAATGCAGCGCAATAATGATGGGGTTAGTCGCTTTCTAAAAATCGAGTCTTCTAACACAAGACTCCAACTCTTGCCTTTCCGCAAGATTCTATCTTTGCAATTTTCTTTTTCTTTTCTACTTAATCAATTCCTTTCTCACTCGCCCACGATGTACATCTAAACAAAAGAATTTCTCCTTCTCTTCTCACTTTATCTTTAGAAAGGGAAAAAAAAAAAAAAGAACATGCAAGTACTCTACAAGTAAGAGAAAGATAAACACAGACAGGTAGGGAATATTCCCTCCTGGGTTACGCGCCAGACAAAAGGGATATTCACAAGGACGATATGCAGGAATATTTTGACAGGTGTCAACAGTAGAATCTCTCTTTTTTCTCTCTCATGTTCTTCCTTTCACGTTAAAGTTGTGAAAGTTCGAGCCCAACCCACTTATCTTAACCAGCGTATAAATAAATATAAAAACTAACATAGGCTACTCAAGAACAAGAGTTCGTATATGGAAAGGAAATTGATGAAATATAAAGTGTAGGGTTTTGTTTCGTATCGAAGAAAAAGACGATAGAAGACTAATATATAAATTTAATGAGCTATTCTACTTATTATTAATTAATTTTAGGGTGAAATCTCACTTAAACTTGTGTGTAGTCTAACTTTCATTTTTGTATAGAACCTTAAGCTCATTGTAAATTTTAACATAGTACCAGAGCAGGTTGCTTTTATGTTAGTCGTTAATACTTGAAAATGATAAATTATGTAACGTATTAAATCCACACGTGACGATTTGTATGTAGTCTAACTTTCCTTCTTATGTGACCCCGTAGGTTTATTGTAAATTCTAACAGAAATATTTTTAACATAGGCTTCTCGGTGTATATAACGTCAATTAGCATAAGCTTTGTAATTAGCATGACTGTTTCTGGATAACTAGCAGTGTATATATTATAACGTGATATTCTGCAGACCAGAAATCCCTGTAACAATTATCTTTATGCGATGTCCTATTTGGGGAAGGAAACATCTTATCCTACGGGAAAGATTTTTCTTTCCCTAAAATCTTCAATGTTTGAAGAAGGCAGGCTATCCTGCAACATCTTTTTATTATCCTAGCTATATTGTCACACTCTTTACTATAAGGGACCAACTGTGGACCACCATCCCCTCTTTGGTTTTCCTCAAAATTCTCAATTATGTATTTTTCCGAAAGATGTCTTCATATATAGTAGTGGAAGAATCTAATGGGTATCTTGTAGGACTTCCTCGAGTTTCAATTTTCGAGAAAGTCACCGTAAAACAGACTTATTATAAGTGTAATAAGGGAGGGAGTTAGGTCGACTCCGGTGGGTCAGCTACTCTCATTGAAGTAAGGAAAAAAAGAAAAATGGAGGATCAACTTTTATACATAAACCCAAATTGACAAAATAAGTTATAATATAATGATGTACTTTATTATGTTAATCCCAACCACAAGTTATAATATAATGATATACTTTAACGTTTACAAAATGAGGGCTTACTCTCGGCTAATTTTTGCTATCTATCTTGTTTCATATATACAACTACTTAGGAGATTGTTACATCGGTTGATTGGACTATCTTATAAAAAATAATTACATCCCAACTCCCATATGGATTACATTACCTTTTTATTTACTTTTTGATGTATTTTCAGATAGTTATACATATTTGACTTTGGAATAAGATTTACTAAGAATTGGATGCTATTTTAAATAGAAATATAGAGAAATCACAATAACTGGATGAGTACAACAAGAGTATGAATTAAGTGCAGTAAGAGACATGATCTATAACATGACTTAGGGAGAGATCATGTGGCGTTGAAGAAAATTCAAAGAGTAAAATGGCCTGAGCATGGTTGTGCCTCAGGCTGTTTGCAAGTTATAAGAGGAATAAGAAGATTCACGATCTAAAGTACGAGCATGTTTAAAATCGTATCTTTTTTCTAGAAGAAATAAAAAGAGCCATGACTTGGACCACAACTATAGCTAAGACCATATTCTAGGACATAAAACGTGATCAAAGCATAACAATTAGTTTCAAATATTTTACACGTCTTAAAGTTTTTATCACTTTAAAAGTAAGCGCTAGCTATTTTAGAGCTTCATAAATCCTCAGAAGATCAATTCTAAACTTGTTTTTCATTGGCCAAATTAAGATATGAATTTATCTGAACAAATGAAGTTGTCAACAATATCAGAAATTTCATTTAGAACTAGCTGTATTATGATTTCTTTTGTTTATTATTATTATTGTTATCATCATCGTCATTATCAACATATTTTTCTATCTTTGGACAGAGAAAACCCTAGTATTTACTCTTGTATGGAATGATTCATTTTGATTTATGAATTGTTATATTTTTTACAAGTTATCTTTGACTAATCTTAATGTGAAATTAATTATGCTAGTAAGTAAATTCGATCCAAAGTTAATTGCAAATGCCTTGAAAAAGTCTAATTGTGAATGAACTTCAACTTATATAGAAGGAGTTAATAGGGTGCTAAATACAAATAACCTATATGATCTCTCTATGTTAGGACGAAATCTTATTTTAATGCATTTAAAAGAGTGTTAGCTTGGTAAAGATATATGTTAAAAAACCAGAGAACAGATAGCTGTAGTTCGAGAAAGTAAAATTTTAATATCTGAGAAATTTTGTCAATCTAAATAATACATCTGCTCCAATTTAATCCAGCCATAAGATTAAGGTTTATACTAGGAAAATCATTTATCTAAGCATTGATTTACAATCAATTTCTCTATTTGATAAATTGTTTTGTTTTTATTATTCTCTTGATTAATTTTTATTTAAATTTTTTATTCACAACTAGCCAAATCCTCTATTGACTATTTTTATGCTAATTAAGATTTTAGCGGTTTCTAGATCTATATCGCTTCCTCGAGAGATTGGCTACTACTTACCATTGTATTACTTGCTAACAATATATGCACTTACCTTAGTTATGGGTAATAGATTTGAAATAGGAAAGACTTAAATAGAGATAAAGTTTTTTGCACTATTTCTTAGGAAGTAAGTAGTTTTTCAAAGATTTAATAATTATTTTTCTAGTCTTATCTATTTCTTCTCTTTTTGTTAATATTTCTTTCTAAATCTTGATTTATTTTTCTTTGTACTTATTTCACTTTAATTTCAGTGGTGTACTTGGTGTTTGAAAAAAAGCCAATATTATGTTTTCCTTGAATAAGACCTAATTTTCAATAAGTATACTTCGTCGAAATCAAAGAGAACATACTAAATAGGAAACATGAAATACAACAAATATATAGCCACTACAATAAAGTTAACCTTTGGCTACGGAAAAAAACATAGTTAAAGGTACTAAAATCGTCACTAATAGGAATTGGCGATGATTTAGTTTCTTTGGGCAAAACATCACCAATCAAAACTATGAGCAAGTTTTGTGCTAATCATTGCTAATGCATTTGGCTACATTTTTGTGCTAACTGTTGCCAATACATTTGGCTATGCTTATTTGTCGTAGCTAAAAATTATTAGCTACATTTCTAAAACCGTAGCTAGAGGTTTTTAGCTAAATTTTTACAAACGAGCCAAATGTTTTTAAATATGTTTCTAAAGATGTAGGCAAAATTTTTTGGCCACTTTTTCATGTTTTTAGCTATGTTTTGTAAAAAGTAGTAAAATTTTGTATCTACGTTTTAACAAAATGTTATACCATGTTGGAATAAATTATTTTTTACATTTTAATCTATATTATTGTATATAATATTTCGATATATTTTTATTGTTAGTTTATTATAAAAATTTTACAAAAATAATTGATAATTTGAAGTATTTTATGTAAAAAAATATCACTAAATTTCTTTATATACCAGATTTTAATTACAACTTTGAAAATTCTTATATACAAAATAATAAACATAAATACTAGTTTACAAATTATAATACAAATTACTCAGCTGTTGCATCTTCTTCAAATCTGTAATTACATAAAAATTATTAAATTTAAATTATAATACAAAACTGAGTTAAAAGAAAAAAATATAAAAGATGTAATTAATAACATTCACTTTCATCTTCACTGCTATTATAATCTAGGACAAGTATTTTTTTGAGGTACTTATCATATTTGACTAACTTTTTTTTGAGTATGTTGTGATTCAACTTTAAGCACCTTGTTTTTCTCTTTTAAGATGTTGCACGTATGAGGATCTTGATGAGGATGAAACATTTGGCTTAGGGTCGAAGCTAAGATCTTTGATATAACCAGAATGTGTACCAAACACAACATTACAAATGTCTTATACATTAATCTCATTCCCCTCAGACATTGGTTTTTGTAACAACTCTTGTATCTTATTCTAAAATAAAAAAAACAAAACCAATATTCAATGTAAATATTACTAGTTCGTGCTACATAAATAAATAGACTTAAAATTTAAACAAAATTTTATGCTTACGTAGTTATTTTTCGCTTCTTTTGACATCCACCATTGACCTTCCGTATAGTGAGTGACTTTGTATAGTGTGATCCTATCACACTCTTGTATATATAATTCCTTCTCACTCTATTTTATGAAAGAAAAATATAAGGAACAATAAATAATATAATATTTATTGATATAATTATAACTTGTAAACAAAGCTCTTACATGTTCATTTTAGACGACTACAAATGATTTGGACCCTTAATTGTGAGGTATTTACATTTTTCCTCTATTGACCTTTGCTTTCTCACATTTTTCCTAATAAAGAAAAAAGATTAGGTAATAATTAAATCATCTAATAAGATTAAAAGAAAACAAACTTGAACTTTGGGAAAGGCCTAATAATCACACAAATTATTCCAATTTTCTTTAGAAATTCATTCTGAAACATGTCTCCTTGCCTTCACATCAAAAGGAAAAAATTTATGGGGAAGTGGGATATTTGTGTGTCTGAATGATTATCCAAGATCTCTAAAGTTATTTTCTCGATAATTCTTCTTAATTACAATGTTTTTATTGTTTGTTATAAATTCAAGTTTAAGATGTTCTCTCTTGCTAATTTTCTGGTTAGAAATAATGCAATATATTTATACTCATGTTCAAAATTAATGCATAGATTAATCACAACTACAAAAATAAGTAGTGAACTTTACCTTGATTGATAAGCATCTTTGTGTTAGGTTCGATGATAGAAGACTTAAAAAAGTTATGTGGTATATGTTGTATAATTTGGTAGTGTATTTATGTATATTGTGACTTATTTTTGGAATAAACAATGTAAAAAGTACTAATTATATGTGTAATACAAACTTTCTTTCTTACGTGAATAGGTTATAAACTCAACTTCCACTAGTTATGCTGACTTATTCGTGTCCATTAATAATCTTAGAAGTGTGTCAGATGTTAAAAGAATATTCAAATAAGAATTCTTCTATTCTTAAAGATGTGAATGTGTCGATTCCAAACAATAAATATCCGAGACATTTGATGCATGTAAAAATCATTAGAAGTGCTCCTTAAAGATGAATTTGAATGAATAAGTGATACTCAACATTATTGTTGAATGCTAGACCAAGGTCCAATGATAAATGTGAATGCGAATATGAAACTGAAATCAAGTGACTGATTGAATATATGTGAATGTGATGTATTTCATTACATGACTACAAAACAACATAAAGACTATTATGACTAGAGTAGCCACCAACAAAGAGCTTAAAGCTCAAAAAGTGAAAAAAAGCTTAAAGCTCAAAATGTGGTAAGAGCCTCTGGCTCACTATGTAAAATGAGCCCTGTATCCCTAACAGATAAGGGACAATTATTAATGAACCCGGTATCTACAATAGATATGGGACAGTTATAGGCACTCAGACACAACAATAACAATTAAAAATGAGTCTGATGAGCATTGCATATGCATTTGATATGTATGATTTAAATGGTTGAAAAAAATAGTTTGAACGATTTCTAAATGTGAAATATGTTTTAAGTGAATATGAAATGTATATGACTCAACATGTTGAATTGATGAATTGATGTGTTATGTGATTGAGTGAGCCATCGAGGATTGTCCACTCACTGAGTTTGCAATATTCAACATAAAATTTGCAACATTTTTTAGGCTTAGAGAAGATCTCCAGTTAAACAAATTGGAGTCTAGCCACGACATTCGAGTAAGAGATAAAAGTTGAGATTAGTTCGTGTCTGCATATGTATTTCACTATTTTGAACCAAAATGTGTATTCACAAGTATTGTACAATGTATATGTGAATGATTTTGTAATGTAATGACATTATGACTACAAGTGTTTTACATCTATAATGGGAAAAAGTGACTACTAAAATTCTAATGATATGTATAATGGTTGTAATACTGTGATTGAAAATGTTTATGAATAAAAGGGGCTGATTGTTCAATTATTGAATTTTCGCACATGCATGTGAAAATTTTCTAAAATGTTGAATTGGGTATGATCGACTGACTGCCCTAACATGTCACCCTTATAGGGTACGTACTCGAATGTCCTTCGGAATGTCGAACATGTATCCTATGAGAGTGGGGTGCTATAATTTTCAACTAGTAAGGGTTGGTGCAGCTAAAGCCATGTTTTATTGATATATAACTAGTAAGGAGATAATCACACATGTGGCTAGAGCTACCTGATTTAATGCAATTACACTTTATTTACTCTAAGTATTACATAAGTTTTTGTTTGGAACATATTTATATTGTTTCTTTATATTTCAATTTAGTACCTTTCATGACTAGTAATTGTTGTAATTGTCATTGAACTTAGTCCACAACAAAGCCAAGTAATATCTGGACTGCATAATTTCTATATAGCTTTGTGACTTCAAGGCAACATTGCACGAAGTCCAATTTCTGTTGAATTTCCGTATGACTCATACCATATAACTACATACAACATTATTCCAATGTATGATTAGTTTTAGTGTCCAACCTATGCACATTAATTTTCACTTTTTTCTTGCTTGGTATGCTATCATGCCTTAGCGGTTTGTCCAACAACTAACATAATTCTGACCTTATTATCAAAAAGAGTTTGAAGAGTTTAATGGATTGATACTTATACCATGTTGGACAATTACAGTCACAGGTCATAAAATTGAGCATCCACTTAAATCCAATCCAAGATTAGGACGTTGGTTTTTTAATTAATTTGATCAAACTATGGCAAGTCTAATAACTCCATTAATAATCATGCTTTCATTTCACTCTTTTTCTCAAATCAGTATTTCTCCGTCCACCTGAAATTCAATCCAATGTTCAGTCCGAGGTTTTATATACTACATGTTAATTAGTTAGAAGCAATATTCTTTAAACTTTTACACATAACTAATGGGTCTCCCACGATACTCATATAGGAGTGCGGAACTTAAGGTTATTAAAGACAAATTTTCTTTTATAGTACATATACGTTAAAAGAATAAAGATGAATGTCATTTCTTGTGTATTTAAACATATAAAAGATAGGCTAGTGTTGCATGCGAATGCCTTGGCCCTTCCAATAAGTCAAAAATTGTTGGCTATTGGTTGCATGCTTTGGCCTCCTCCTCTACTAAGTCAAAAATAGATAACCACCGTTTTTGTGCACATGACATTGTCAATTGCTGAGATTCCGCACAGATTGAAGAAATTTTTGATAGAAGCTTGGGACTTTAGCTATAAATAGAAGGCATGGTTGGAGACATAAAGACACCCACTCCTTCCTCTCCTTTAGTCACCAAAATAGCACCAAGCCTCTCATCCTTTCTTCAGTTATTTTCTATATATTTGATAAGTTTTGAAAGCCTTTTGTTCCAGCCTTTGTACTTGTATACTTTCTCCACATATTAGTAAAATTACTCACCCTCCGATCGTGGATGTAGGTCATATTGACCTAACAACGTAAATCTTTGTATTCTATCCTATTTTATTTTATCTATCTTTATTTTCGTTACTATTTTTTGAGTTATTAAATTCAACCGGTATCCGATCCAAGGGCATTTATCTTAACAAACTAGTATAAGAGTTTCTCCTTTTAGTCTAACTTACTGTATGCTTTATGGTTGCCAGTAAGGTGAATCCTCCATATTAAAAAGTAACTTAGATTTTTTATTGCAAGTCTTGCGGGACCTATTGCCTCAAATTTATCTTGCGGGGCCCACTCCTTTGGTTTTGTAAACATAGTTCATTTTTGTTTGTGGGGCCCATATCCTGACTTTGCTTATGGGACCTATGTCCCATATCTAGTGCTTTTGTGGGGTCCGCTGTCCCAGTTTCATGTGTGGGGCTCACCTGTAGAAAAATAGTCGAAATATCAAAATTTTGGCCATCATGACGATATCAAAGACTTCTATTGAAAAGTTTGACTGGAGCATTAACTTCGGTATGTGGCAGCTCAAGATGCAAGTTATTTTAATACAAGATGGGTGTGAGATTGCACTTGATGAAGTGGAGAAAAAAAATAGCAGATATGGCGTTAGATAAATTCACGGATCTAGATAAAAAGGCTAGATCAGCCATCATACTAAATCTTTCCGATGAGGTTTTGCAGGCGATTGTTGGTGAAAGCATAGCTAAAGGTATGTAAGACAAGTTAAAATCTATGTACATGAAGAAGACGGTGAAAAATCAACTTTATTTAAAACAGAAGTTGTACATGTTGAGGATGACAGAAGGTACATCTATTCTTTCACATCTAGATAAATTTGATTATCTTATTTTGGATTTGAAGAATGTAGATATAAAAATTGAGGATGACGATCAAACTATATTGTTGTTATGTTCCCTTTCCTAATCCTTTAAATATTTTCGTGATGCTATGATTTATGGGAAAGAGTCAGTCTCATATAATAGTATTAAGTCTGCATTAAAGTCAAAAGAGCAGATTGATAGG
>JANSVB020000183.1:0-10159 GCA_025504935.2 Erythroxylum haughtii
TACTATTAGTTTGTCAATAACATAAAAGATTTATGTTCACCTATCTCTAATTTGCTATGTAACTATTTTCAATTATGCTAGATCTATTTATACAAAGGATTTCCCAATCTTAATTGCTAAAATCATACATGAATAAATATGCTAGCAATATTAATTGAAGTATAATTAAGAACACATAATTGAATTTCAATGAAACTAAAGAATGAATTAAATTAAAATAAAATCACTGCAAGGTCTATCCTGAGATTCATCTAATCCAAGTACCAATAAAAGTTTAGTTCCTGATCATAGTAGACATAACATCAAAAATAAAATAAAAATTGAAAATTGAAAGAAACATGATGAAATATCTTTTAATATTCATGAAATCCACTTTAGATTAATGAAAATTCACTCCAAATGCATTTTCTTGTTTGCTCTTTGTCCTCTTTATTAGCCTAGGTCATCAATTTGTGTTTCTCGAGCCTCCCTTTTACTTTCCCCTTTAATTTTTATTTTACAGTTCAAAAATTAGGATTTTGGGTGATACATAATCACTAAAATGGTTTTGTGTGGTGGCCATGTTAGTTAGAAATCACAAAACTCTTGAATTTGAAATGTAACAAAGGGTTAAAATGCACATATGGCATGGAACACAAATATGTCCAAAGATCATATAACTTTCTGGAAGAACCATGTAGCCATCTTATTTTGCATGAGACATGTCAATGTGGGCTTGTTGGTATGGACACGAGCATGTCTAAAGACCACATTCATTTTCAACTTCTTCATAACTTAGTCAAAATAGCTCTAAGTCACCTTCAACTTAACCCAATTGATTCCTTTTGCTTTGAATTAGTGAATTCCAACCAAAAACTCAACAAGAATGAATTAATTACCAAAAAATAATAAAAACTCTCAAGTAAACAAGCAAAATGCATTAAACATGGGACTAAAAATATGGTCTATTAAGCACTTACAAAACTCCTTGATACTTAAGTATTTGCTTATCTTCAAGCAAATCAATTTCATTACTGTAAACTTAATAAGAAACAATTATAGGAGAAGCATCAAAAAAATCCAAGCTATCCATCAAGATTATCCATTATTCATTAAATTGCAACATTCGTTGAATTGTTAATCATTTAGTGACTTGCACCAAATTATAAATCAATCCAATTCACTCCATAACTCTTTAAATTTCAACTCAATCTACACCATTCCATTTAATACATAAAGCAAATATATATAAGAAAAATGATAAAATCTTTAAACTTTTTTCATGCCTGTTATTAAAAATAAAATACTAAGCTTAAACAACTCAACATAGGAACATTTAGAACCTTTTTTGAAAAATCACTTAGCTTTTGACGTGAGAGTAAACACCTTATTATGAATACCCCCAGTTACTTAACTAGGCCACTAACTGATAAGTGTAAATTGTGTCGTATTTTAGGGCATAGTTTGATATGTGTTTAGCTATTAATTTAATCATTTAGTATGTGTTTATGTTAGAATTGTGTTAGTTTGTTAATTATTTATGTTTTAAGTGTTTTATGGGTTAGTATAAGTCTTTGAGCTTAAATATTATATTTTTGAGGTACTTTGATGTGTTTTCTAGTATTTTAGGGTTAACATCGAAGAATGGAGAAGTTTCGAAAACATTCGAGCCGAAACAACGAGCTACGATCGTGACATATCAGGCCACGATTGTGACAGAAACACCAGATTTGGCTCACGATCGTGGGCTACATGCCATGATCGTGATAGAAGCCTAGGAAATGATTCACGATCGTGGCCTATAGGGTCACAACAGTGGCCTGCGTTGGGCAAACGCACAGACACTCAAAAACATCAAATTTTGAGGAATTTTTTAGACCTTTCGGACCTTAGAAAAATCCTAAGGTTACCCAAAACGCAAGAGGATGTTTAAAGAACAACAAAAGAGGTAGAGGGGGAGCTTAGCATCATCCACCTTGAGAAACCCTAGAGAGAAATCATCAAGAGAAGAAGGAAGAGATAAGAGGAGAAGAAGCTGACTAGGGAAGTACTCGACATACTTCCTGGATCAGGAAGTTTCCTGACGTTGTTACCTCCCAACATCCATTTAGATTGTATTTCTTGTTTATTTTTAGTTTTATTATTGTATAGAATTAGATTGAACAGTTGATGATAGGATCTAGAATGTCGAGGGTGTTCTAAACTCAACTTCGAAATTTTATTCTTAAATTATGAAAATCTGATTGTTTATGTGTTTATTGGATATTGTTATGGTTTGACTCTCCAATTGCATAATTTGTTAATAAACTGAGAGGGTGAATCGAATAAAAAATGATTAAATTAAAATAAGAGCGTTAGGTGTTTTAATAGAAACTAGAATTGAATCAGATCGGTAATTTGTGCGAAGAGAGATCTTGCATAGGTTTCTAATGGTTTACTAGAGAGCTTCAGAACTAATTAGGGTTTTAGATAGGTTGTGAATTGAGAGATTGCAACCTCCATAATCTGATTAGGGTTTATAATTTAGGGTTAATGGTTATAACTCGAGAGAGAGTAATCAACCCTAGGATAGTCTAGAACTAACAATCTGATAACTCATAATCATTTAGGTTAGCATTAAGGATAGGTAAAATTTCCTTGTCTCAATTGGTAATTTCTTTCGGTTGATTTTTTGATGTATTGCAATTACTTAGTAATTAGTATTTTGTGTCGATTCTTGATTTGAGTGATTGAATTAAATTCTCATTTTAGTTTTATTGCATTTTGAATTTCTAGGATTTGTTTTTGACCTTAGATTTTATGATTATATTAGTTCCCTCCTCATGGGATTGATATCTTTGGTACTGCGCTAACGAACTGTGCGCTTGCAGATTAACAAGGGTTATTGATATGTTCTTAATTGATTGTTTAATTATTTCATAACACTTAACGATTAATGACATTAAATTACTTAAAATACTCACTTTGACTCATATGTGATTTTAGGCATAATTCGGAAGCAAAGAAGCTAAAGTGAGTCGAAAGCACGATATTTGGTCCATTTTTTGAAAAATAATACTCACTTGTCTTCATGGAGCATGAAGAAGAAAATTAAAAGATAAGAAGAAGACAAGAAAGATGAAAAAAATAAAGAAGTAGAAAACTTGCACAACAGTGCATATTTTTGCATGGGCATATGCAATGTGAATTTCATGGAAAATAGAGTAGAAGGTGGAAACTAGGAAAAGGTGAAGCATGAAACTACATGCAGCTAGTGAAAAAGGTATGTTAAAATAGCATCACAACAAGGAGGAGCAAGGACCCAAAATGGCAGCAACAACAAGCAGAAAGCGGCAGTGCAGAGACACAACAACTGGACAAGAAACAACAATGTAGAAGCAGACAATAGGCATAATCAGCATGCATTTCATGCAACCATAACAACGTGTATTAAAGGTGGACAAACAAGGAGAATAAGATGCAGCGTATAAGGCAGGAGCAGCAGAAACGCATACCACGTCTGTGTTTCATGCAAATGTTATGCATGAAATGCAAACATTTGGCCAAGACATGAGGGAAGGGTTTTACGTGAATAGAAAGATGGAACACAAACATTATTCATCAAATTAGTGAATGGGGGAAAGAGAATAGGGAGTTGGCGAAAGAAACAAAAGGAGACATGAATAATAGAGATGGACTATAATGTTTATTTGTCAAATCAGTAAATAGTAGCTAGGAAATATAACAGAAGAGTGATGCGAGAGAGAGCTTGGAGGCAGCAGAACAGACCTTCTAGGGGTTTCGATTGGGGATAATTTTCATGGGGCTGAAGCATTTTCTTGAGAGACCCATGAAGGGCTAGACATCCCAATCCCAGTTTAGAGGTGAAATCGACCCTGATAACCCAGGATAAGTGTATTTTTTGTTTTTGTTGTTTCTTTCTCTTATTAGGAATTGATTACGTTATCTTATGTTTATTGAATTGGGTATTATGAAAAGATGATTTTAATCCATTCATTGAATCGTTTAATTGCAAACTCATTACTAGAATTTGGATATAATCTACAATTGTTATGTTGAAATTCATGTGTAGCAACTAATGATTCGTAATCATTAGGGATAACATGATCTAGGCTAAATGACGCATCGTGTGTGGTTGTTGCCTTGATTAATCGGTTTTCCTAATTCGTAATGCTACTACCTAATTAAATCTAAATATCATATCCTAGGTTATTCAGTGGTTAAGTTTAATTAACGATCGTATCTTGATTAAACAAAACCTAAGGGAAAACTTGGGTTAATTAAAACTTACACACAATCAAACCACCGATCACTATCCCAAATTACTGTTAACACCACTCTAACTTTTTATTGGTCCAAAGCTAGCGAATGAAATTATATGTGCTCGTTTATTCAAATAATAAATTTTTTTTATTTTTTGGGGTAAGAAAATTCTCAAAAAGAATTCATATTTAACTTAATGATTATACAAATTATACAAAAAGCATCATAGTGCAAATCAAGTATCCATTATCAACATTAATGAACTAAATTGAAATCAACTTAATCATCAAAACACTTTTTAAAAAAACTAAATCATCAAAACTTATAACTACTTGCCTAAAAAATATATCAAAATCATAACCAAACTCATAATGAATTACCTAAAATTCTTGAATTACTTATTATTAAGCTAATTGTAACAAAATTGACAAGCTTAACTGCTAAGTCCCTCCCTCACACTAAGTTATACATTATTCTCAATATATAAAACATTCAAGAATAATTAAAAATATGAAAAATAATGGTAGGAAGTGAGGAAAATTGTTACCTCCATGAAAATAAAAGGTTTTAAGCCTTGTCCAATGTTATTAACATCCATTCAGTGTTGGTGAAATCTTCTTTACTCTAATACAAGGGGCAATGTTGCCTTTATAGCCTCAGGAGCTCCATTCAATCTCAAGTAAAAAAAATACGACGATAAATTAAGATTATGAAATAACAAAACTACTAATAAAAATCCTATAAAATACTCAATAAAAAAACCTAATTGTTGGGTTACCTCCCAATCAACGCTTCTTTATTAGTCTTTTAGCTAGACTTCTCAACAAGTCCTTCAAACTGGATCTATAGTTAGTGGTTTGCTTCCACCTAGTTTCCTATATAAGGGTTCATTATCTTAAAAATAGGTCATATGCTATAAGATAATAAGGACGTAAGGTATCAAATTAATAAAATCAAGTAAATCCAATAATGCCTTTTTCAGTTATAAAATGCCAATATAATAACGAATAATAAATTCCCTAGATCATCAATTGAATTTGACAATTTATTTTGTGGGAAGTAAGATCCCTCTATACTAAAGATGATTGTCGATAATTCCATGATTCCTCTGCACTTCATAATGTTATGGTACTCATATGCTCAACCTAGCCCTTTAGCTTATAGAGGGTAGAATTGGATGAAGCAACAAATTTCATAAGGGCATCCTTAAGACATTGATACTCCTCTTACTTTAGTTATTGTAAAAATCCATATAAAGGATGATCGGTCTATGCAAAGTCATATTAACTGCTCTAATATAGATTGTAAGTATTCTAGTATAGGGTACCTAGAGGTCAGTTCTCTATGCAATTTGGATGCTTCTACATATAGTCTAGTACCTGACATTCATGATATGGTGGTCACCTGTCATAACATGTCATGGATATCGATTGAGCTTCCGAATACATATCACCATGCCTCTTGTTATAAGCTTCCAAATTTTCCATAAGCGATGGCATACTATAATCCCCCTGAGAATACTATGCTCTCCATCCTTCCATTAAATTTAGAGGCTATAACAATGACTCCCATATCCTGAAAATAGGCCATAAGCACAAAATCAAGAAAGAGAGCTCTAAAGATAGATAAATAAATATAGTATAAAAAGGAAAAAATATGAAAGAAAAATAATGGCTAGACTTATATAAATCAAGTTTTCCTAATATCCCAGTCCTACTGTAATAGTGCCAAAAACTTGATGATGTAATTTAGTTTTAACTGCAAACGCAAGATGTAACTATAGCTAACACCAATACGTATGGATCGATCCTACAAGGACTAGAATTATTAGTATTTACCATCTTTCTATTATCTAGTCAAATAAGTTATGGTGCTTAAGATGAATCAAATCTAAAATTAAAATAATAAAATAAAATCAACCGATACAATTGACTTATTAGAACAAAGATTAAACTAAGAAATAATCAAAGAAGACTATAATGCTTGGAATTCAAGTCCCCCTAGTACTTCTCATAAAATAATGATTTGACTAATCAATTTAATCTATAGTTCATTAAGATTTAGAAATTTCTCAATTATACTAATATCTTTCTCAACACTATTACCATCTAATCCTAAGTTAATTAATTGAAATCTCTTTTTAATTAAAACCCTTAGAATTTCATTAATCATTTTACTAATTTCTCTATCAAATTTGACCCTAATATAGAAGATTTATGTCTACCTATCTCTAGGCTTGTTTGCAACTATTTTCTTTTAAAAAAGAAAATAGTATAAATTAATAAATAAAGAAAGTGTTACAAATACGACATAGAGCTTAAGGGTGTACGCTATACAAACCTTGCATTCAAATGCAAGAAGTATAGATAAAATGAAAAGAAAAGTTACATTAGATGTTCAGAGAAGATAGTAAGTTTGAACTACAATTCTGATTCAAATTTGTCAAAGAAAAGTTACATTGAAAAGAAAAGTTACATTCAAATTTGATGAGTTTTTTTTTTTTGCAAATCTTCTGATATTTCTTTCTCTCTACGAGATATATGTAGAGTAAATCAACTTATCAGTTTTTGAGTAGGCATTTTGGTTTGACCGACTTTGTATAATATCTGTGAGAGAATTCCCTGGATTAAGCCATATAAATTTTCTTATGACATATTCCTACATGTTGTTGTTCAATGGACATCTAAAGAAGAGGTGATCACTTGATTCCTCATGCACCAAACACATTGGACAAGTTTTGCAACTAGCAGGTAAGGCATTCTATTAGTGGTGTTGAACTTATTTTTAATTACAAGCCACCAAATAAAAGAGATTCTTGGTGTTAAAACCTTTCTCCAATCAACCTTCAAACATCTTCTTCTTAATAGGTTTTTGATGGTTTTGTCGGTTAATTTGTGGATATGATGTTCTTTCTAGTAGAAGGTATCTAAAACTTTAGATTAAGAGGGTATGCAAGTTGTAAACGTCTCAGTCTATGGGGGAATTACCAAGAATTTTTGTTACTCATTAAACTGATTTTGGTATGGACAGATAAGACTGATGAAATTCTTGAGGTGTAAAGAGTGTGCAGGATTTGTCTTTAGCCTGACCAATTATCATACCATAATGATATTAGCCTACCATTTCCAATTATGCATAAAACATCAGCTTGTACCATATCCCTCAACTTCAGTAGTTAGTTTAGGAACTGCAAATTTGAGTTATTATTACTGATTTCCCATGAGCATATGCCTTTTAAGAAGTATGAGTGTAACCATTCAATCTATAGTGACTTTTATTCCACTAATACCCACCAAAATCGTTGAAGTATCAATGCATGATTTATAGTCTTAATCGAAGAGATGTTCAATCCACCTTCTTCTTTTGGAAAGCACAATTTATTTCATTTCACTTTAGTTACTCTTTTGTGCCATCTGGATGACTCCATAGGAAGTTCTTGAGTATAGATTTGCTTACATTTTGGGATAGGAATATGTGTGAAATCTAATATAGTTGTATAGGCATTGCTTAGAGATGTATAAGCTTCCTTTTTTGCCTTTAAGTGTCTCCCAGATTCCTTCTATTGAGTGTTATCAACCCTTCTTAATTTCTTTGAGCTTTTGTATATATTTGAATGCTTTATATCCACTCATATGTGTATTTAGGCCCCTAAGGATTGCTTCATCAAAACTAGGAGAATTAACTAGATATTTGTTAAACTTAAATGGTTCATTCCTTCTTATATTTAGCCTCTAGTATAAACTTATAGGATTATAGTCAAATATCCATAGGTTGCCAAAGTGATAATAACTATTAGGAAATTTTGATAGCCAATACGAGTTAATTAATGCTCTACCAAGCTTTTTTATCGAGAAACTAGGTACCACTCTACTTGTTGTTTCAGATGAAAATTTTGCCATCATATCTTAAGTCTACTATTTTCAACTAATAGATTCATCTTAGGAGCTCCTCATTATTATGATGTATATTTATCTCTTCCTTTTATCTTCATGAGCTACCTATGTACAGTTGAAGTCAGCAATAATTATTCAAGGATCTTTATGATTATCTTGTAGATCAATTAAGTCTTTCCACAACTATTTCCTCTAAACTTCTATATTAGCTACATAGGTTACCATGATGTTAATTCTTATGTTGCTTTCAAAAGATTTCACTTTGTAATGGATGAATTGATTAAAGTAGTGGTTATGAAGGAGTTAAATAATACTAGGGTTGAAAGTGACTAAGATTTTACCATTATAATGAGCAACATGGTTGCTTAAGGTAGTTCATCTCTTTTTAATAAATAATAAGCCCTTTTGAAAAATGTGGTCCTTTATTTTTAATCTCCAAATCTCTAAAAGACTGATAAAATTAGGTTTTCTTAAGAGCAAGGAATCAAGTAGAGATTGATATTTATTAGGGTTGTTTAAACCCTTAAGTTCCATTTTAACCCATTCGTTATAAGGGGATAAAGGTGTTGGATCCCTTACTCTTAGATTTTTGGTATGTTTTCCTCCTGGAAGTGATTTTAGAAATACATGATGGTTAGGATCTGTTTGTCTTTAGAGAATCAATATCAAATTACTTATTGCAGCCACACACTTTTAGGCCTTCATTTCTCTCGTCTTCTTGAGGTGCCTTAGGAAGTGTAGATTGAGTATCTTGACTATGTGGTCCCCCTTCAGAAGTTATTATTGACATCTCCTTTATTTCACAATTTTCTAAATCCCTTTCTCCCTCATTTTCCGTTTCCTCTCCTATATTACTCTCTTCTAATTCCTTTTGTTTCAATAGCTCTTCATAACCACTTGTTTAGAACTTTCTACCCATTGGTTTCTTGATTTTCTTAAACTAACCTATTATTGATGATCTCCATTGATAGTTTAGACATGTTTCATCTTCATCCCATTCTCCATCTATCTTCATCAAGTATTATTATTCTTAATTTATCTAGTAAATCCTTATCCAAGTTAGCATCCACACATATTCTAGGATAACCACCATGCTTCAACTTGATTGTTTGCTTATTTATACAGATAGATCTACCTATCAAGCTTGACAAATAGCTTAGGCCCTCAATTGACTAATACTCCAAAGGTATCTTGTGGAAGTTAATCCCCAGTCTCTATGTCCTAAGTAATATATGCTAGGGCCCTATTTCTAGGATTTTACTATCATTTTCTTGGCAATTAAACCTAAGGATAAAGACATTGTTATCATGAATCAGAGTGCTCTTTAGTCCTATCTTCCTCCAAGTTATTGTTGCCTATAATTGAACTTGAGAAAAAGAGAGCCTTTTCTCAACAAAGAATCCAAATGATTTTTTCATTTCTAAATTCTTGTGTCTAAGATCTTAATAGGGGGAGAAACAATAATAGGATCACATCTTGGGATGAATCATTTGCTGATAAGAATTATGAGTTGTGTTGTTATTATCTTTTATTAAGAGGAATGTAGTAGGTACTTATGTTTTCTATTTATTTATTTATCATTATGTCGATATTTTGTTAAAATTTTATCTCTTTCCCCATCCTACCCTCCCATAAGTTAAATAAACCCTCTTTTTACTGGTCTTATTTTGTTACTGATCTTATTTTGTAAAGTTCTCGTACCCTCCTTTTTTAAATCTCTTAAGCTCTATTAAGTAGTGTTATGAAATCTGTTCCGTACTGGCCAGTATGTACCATACCAGTCCAAAACTAGTACGGTTTTTGAATTTTGGTACCAGATTTGAATAGCGGCCAATATCGAAAATTTTAAAAATTTGGGGGTCTTTTTTGTAAAAGTTTAAAAAAAAATTAAAATCCCCCCTGTAACATCCCGTTACTGGTGGGAATGTCATTTTGGTAATTCAGGACGGGCTAATAGGTTTTATTGCATATACTGGTTTGAGCATTCATTTGGCCTCTAATTATAGAGGAATGAGTTACTTGCA
>JANSVB020000183.1:14624-27297 GCA_025504935.2 Erythroxylum haughtii
TTTTGATACCCCAATTCGGTCTGGCCAGTCCTTTTTATACACACCTGATCCGGAATTCCAATAACTAATAATAATACATTCCTTTATACAAGTCGTAAACACTTCGAGTCTCAAAGTTGAAAGGAACAAACAATTGTAGTATAATAGAAAGGAACACACAATCATGGTGTGGAACAAACCAAAAAAAAAACATTAAAACATAATGAGAGAATAAAAAATAGAGGAGTTGCAACAAGAAGAAGAAGAAGAAGAGGAAGTTAGAAGAATAAGGTTGTATAGAGATAGGAGCTGTACAATCAAAGGAAGACGAGAAAAAACATGTGTAGTCCCTGTGGAAGCACAAAAACCTCTATTAAAATAAAAGCTACACATGTTTTAGTATTTTTATTCAAATAAAATGATGTTATTTTGTATATAAACAAACAATGTCAATTTATTGATATAAGGGTTTGGGCTTTGAGTTGTGTTTGGACAGTAAAGTCCAAGCCTAAATCTAACATAAAGTCTCAATTTAAAAAGAAATTGATCTCAATATGAATCTTAGTTAATTAGGGCCAATTTTGTTGATTTCGGGCTAGATCTGAGGTTTGGACTTAATTGTCATTCCTGTCTCTAAATCTCTCCTTGCCATAGACATAAGAGAGAAATTATTTTAAATACAATTAAACTAATTTTATAGTTTTTGATATCTTTTTAATAAAATGTTGACCCTTTTTTGGAAATTAAAGAATATTTTAAATTTTGAAAAGGCAATATGCAAGTTTTAAAAATGTTCCAAGATATATGGACCATAAAATCCATTAAGGATAAACACCAACATTAACTTGAAATTAAAGGAGCTAGAGAATAATAACAGTTGCTAAAAACAACTTATTCCTATTCCTGACAAAGGGTAGAATGATAACAAATGGAGAAAGTCACAATTAGAACCAAGCAATTTAAACTGACTTAATAGTGTGAGTATTCCTTCAACATTTTTAATTCTTGATTGACATGTTGCTTCTTTATATTGTTAGAAGATTTTCACTTTACTAAAGTTCCTATTTATGTTTCTCTACTATTAAGTATCCCTTTACTAGAGTTCTCTAGCTTCTAAGGTGTGTTGAGTTAGGTGGACATTCTAGCTTCTAGCCATTTCTATTTGATGTATACTTTTTAAGCTTTATAGATTACAATCTCCCTAATCCAAGTGGTTGCACTAGCTAACCATAATTGATTTTCCATGTTTTTTGTGATTAAAATTCCTCCCATTTCTCTCCATTTAGATTGCATATACTATGTAACTAAATGCTAATTTGAAAATCTTGCCATCAACTTTATTCATCTTATTAGGAATGATTGCCTATTAAATGATCTGATCCCATTCATCTAGTTAATAAGAGATGTTATAGAGTCTTAAATTCTTCTTCAAAGAATGTTAGTGAACTAACATTTAAGAATAAGGGTTTTATATTTTCACTCTCTAAGTCACAGAGATTGTAAACTGGATTGATATTACTAATTATGCCTCCTAGTCTATCTTTTGTTTTGAGCTTGTTTTTAGTGGCTAACAAAAAGGATAAAAAAGACCTTAGGAAGCTTTGATTCAAATAAGACCAATATGTACTAGGGTACTCTTTGAGATTAAGTTATAAATACAAAATGACATGTTTTATTAGTGAAGATGCTATAGGGATGTAAGAGCTAGATTAACTTATCTTTTTCTTTGGGGTTTGGTCTATAGTTAGGATTGTTTTTCATTATTAAAGATGGCTGTTAAATGCTTATAGACTATATTTTTATTCTCTTATCTATTGTATTTTGCTTGATTATTTGAGAGTCTTTATTGTTTTCAATACTTATTTCATCTCTACTATGTTTCCAAGTCTCAATTGTCTTCATAAACCAAAAGGAGAAGGATTAGGGTAAGAATTGAAGCCATTTTAGAGGGACATGCTTGTGCTAGTAAGGGAATTGTCTGTGTAAGTCATGTACATATCTATTTGAAGGACTATATAAGTCCATATAAGCGTGTACGGCTTCGGATACATTGTTTTACCTATGTAAAGGTAGACATACCCATGTAAGTCATGTATATGGCCATGTCCACTACCCATGTAAGCTTTTATGAATAGTTATAAGCATAACCTTGAAAAGTTTTCAAGGGACACTTCCATAAATTGTAATTTTACAATTTAAAAAGAATTTTTGAAGGCTAATAAAATGAGGAGAAGTTAAAGTCAAAGTTATAGAGAAAATTTAGAGTTCTAAACACAATTTTGAAACTAGGAAGACAAAAACACTAGGATTGACTTAGAGATTTGATAGAGAACACTCTTCCATCAAAGTTTCAGGGGATTATATTAGAGAAAAGGGGATATAAAATGGATTCTTTTTTTTAAATCTTCTTATGAAATTTATGTTTTATTTTCTATTTTTAAGAAGTAAATTTGTTTAGTGCCTAGGTGGGATGAACCTTAAGTTGGGATTGACCTAGCTATTTGATTCTTTATTTATTGCAATTTGATTATTGGTTCATTCTAATTTAATTAGATGTTTTAATTCTTGAATTAATATGTTTGAGATGTTAGTTCCATATATGATTTCATATAATTGAAATTGAAATCCATTTGTATGAATAGATCTATTATAAGTGGAAGGAGTTATATGCAAAACTAGAGATAGGTCAACCTAAATCTTCTAGGTTCTGGTCAAATGTAATAGTGAAATTCATGTATCTATTAATGCAATCTTAGGGGTTTTAACTAAAAAGAGATTTTAGTTAATCAACTAATGATAAGTTGTTAATATTCTTAAGAAAGTTATTAGGATAGGAATTTTAATAGTCTTATGATTAGTAATTGAATTGCATAATAAATGGATAATATTTAAGAAATCTTAGGAGGATTCATTACTTGGGTACTAATTATTTCATATTGATTAATCTTAGTGTCATCAACATTATTGTTTATTGTTGTGTTGTACTTTAACTTAGTTTTAAATAAACTATAATCTTAACTTTTTGATTAGATAACAGAAAAGAGGTTATTATTAGTACCTATAGTTCTTATAGGATCAACACTCGATATTCACTAGCATTATACTATAGTTCGATAAGTGCACTTGCCAATCAGATCTACATAGTAAAAATTGACCATATCAAGTTTTTGGCATTGTTTCTAGGGACTAGAATATTAGAAACACCCGATTTTTGTTAATCTAGCCATTATTTGTCATTTTTATTTTTGTTTTTAATTTGTAAAAATATTTGCTAACCTTTTGGTTTTGTCACTTCTATAAGTCTTTGGGTTAGTTTATCACTTGAGAAAATCCATCTTATTTAGTTGAAAAAGATCTATAAATTGAGAGGAAAAACTCGTAGAATTATTCAAAGGACATTATTTATAAAGGTAGATCTAAATTAATAGAAAGAGGATTTAGAGTGTCAGATTAATACTGAAGGATGAAAAACTACGACAGACTATATAAAAATAATGTTTGATTATGCTAAGCTAAACTTAACTAGGACGGAGTCCAACATTATAAGACCTAATGTCACTACCAATAATTTCAAGATTAACTGGAACATTATTTAGATGGTGCAGTAGTATGCCTAGTTTGATGGAATTTAGGATGAGGATCCCAATGCGTATATAGCAATTAAAAAAAAGACATTTTTAAGGTTAATGGTGCTACTAAAAACATAATAAGATTGAGATGGTTTCTATTCTCATTGAGGAATAGGGCTAAGCAATGGTTAAATTCTCTAAATTATGATTAGGCAAATGATTGAAGTTGCAAATGGGGTACTCTGAATAGTAAAAGCCCAAACAACTCAAGATCTCATTGAAGATATGGTGATGAACAACTATCAGTGGTGCTCCTATTGAATAAAACCTACCAAGCTAGTATGAGTATATGACATAGATATAATTATAGCATTTATAGGCTAGGTTGAAACTCTAAGCAAGAAAATATATTGATTACTGCTAGTATGAGCATTCAATTAGCAAATACATTTGCTAAGTATCCTAAGCATATTATTGAGGATATACTTATGAAAGTTGATTAATTTTTTTTTAATTGACTTTGTGATTCTAAATATGGACGAGGATTCAAAAGTACCTTTATTTCTAGGTTGATCCTTCTTAGCCACCACTAGATCATATTATTGAGGGCAAATTAGGTAGTAAGGGCAAAGTAGTGCATAGGGTTGGAGAAGAATACGTTATATTAAAAAAAAATTATGTCATAAGTAATCCTCTTAAAAATATTGATGCTTTTCATTCAATCGATCAATTTGATGATGCAATTTCAGATGTTGTGCAAGACTTTAGTTTTGAAGGTCCATTAAAGTTGTATCTAGTTCAAGTTAATAAGAAAGATAGGGATTTCCCCATAAAGAAAAGGTAGGTAATCTACTTAGAAGCTAAAGAATCCATGGTGAGAAGAAATCAACTTAGTCTTTATAAGCTACCTTGATCATGCATAGGTATGTCTAACTAAGGACGTCAAACAAGTGCTACTTGGGAAGCAATATGATACTTTTGATCAATTTAATTCTTTTGATTAATTTTGTGTTTATTTTATGATTTTATTGATTTTTAGTTTATTTTGTGATAGGTTTATGAGCATCCT
Source organism: Erythroxylum haughtii (assembly GCA_025504935.2). Lineage (NCBI taxonomy): Eukaryota > Viridiplantae > Streptophyta > Magnoliopsida > Malpighiales > Erythroxylaceae > Erythroxylum > Erythroxylum haughtii. The sequence goes on from JANSVB020000183.1 coordinate 19,242, forward strand.
TATTGATTTTTACCTTTTTTGTGTTGTTTGTATGCTCTATTTAATCTCCTAGAGGTTATATGGAAAATTATTAAGTTTTAGTACTTTATAAGTATAAAAGGTCACGAACATGCCCGTATACACAAAAATTTCATTATTTTATGTTTAACATAGTCACAGTGACTTACACGGTCACTGGGAAAAAACCATATATGTATCTGAAAATTCTAAAATTTCCCACATGATCACAGTGAGTTACATGGGCATGCGTGTCCCAGAGTTTTGGAACATATCACTTGATACACACTTGTCCCAGTTCCACACATTCACAATAACTTATATTGTTAGGTACATGACTATGTAATTCTATGAAACACTTAAAAATTGTAGCCTTTTTTTTAATTATTTTTCACTCTTTCTTCTTCTACCCACTTCTTTTCCTTTTTTGATTTTTCACTCTTTCTTCTTCTACCCACTTCTTTTTAAAATGTATTATCTTCTTTTTAATTCCTCTTATGGAATTTTGGTTTTTACATTTTTATGAACTAAATTTATTTAATGCCTAGATAGGATGAATCCTAAGTTAGGATGGACCTTGTGATTTGATTCTTTATTTAATACAATTGGATTGTTGAGTCATTATGAGTTTTAGTTGTTGAATTAATATGTCCAGGATATTATTTCAATATATGATTTTATATAATTGAGATTGAGGAATTCTTTTGTATGAATAAATCTATCATAATTGGAAGGAGTTGTATGTAAACCTAAAGACAAGTCAATATAAAGCCTCTAGAATATGGTCAAAACTAACAACGAAATTCACAAATCAATTAATGAAAACTTAGACGTTTTAACTAGAAATTGATTCAATTAATCAATCAAGGATTAATCATTAATAGTTAAGAAAAAAATTAACATAGGATAGGAATTTCCATGGTCTAATGATTAGTAACTGAATTATACAATAAAGGGCTAATAATTAAGAATTCTTAGGGGGATTCATTACTAAGGTACTAGTTATTTGATATCAATTAATTTTAATGTGTAAGATGACTCATCTTGCTTTAAGGACACTTGTTACACAAGGACACAAGTCTCTCCCTAGCTAGCACACATGTTCTTCTATGAGGCTGCCAAATGTAACAATTTAATTAGGTCTCTTGTCACTCAACCAACATTGCTAAATGTCAATGCATCAACTATTCCAATTGTCACTAACTCATAGGCTTAGTCATTCCAATTTTTATGTACCAACTTATATTGCCACTTGGCAATTTTCCTAGTTTAAATGTACATTTTAATACCTCAATTCTCTAATGGTATCAATTAATTCCAATTCACTAAGTAGGATCCATTAAACCTAAAATTCAAGTCATATGCAATTCTTAATCATATCATAATGTTTTAACAGCTATCGTATATGTACTTTCATGTAACATTCCAACTAGGGTACAATTTGGGGCTTAATATATGCTTTTTGTACTTATTTAAAGATTAATTTCACTTTTAGTTGTTATTCACAGATGAAGCTCAATATCGTTGATATTGACAACCCTAAAGTTTTAAGTTGTGTGACTTCATTGTTGAAACAAGTCAACGATCATCATTATCGACTACATAAATACTACAAATCTTTTCTTCTAATGAGGAGGCAAGGATACATGTTCTCAAATAGATGTCTCCTAAAAATTGGAGTCAAATGTGTGATTATTGGGTCTCGGCCAATGATAAGGTTTAACTTCTTTCTCTTAACATTTGATTCAATTAACCTTGTTATACAATTTAATGACTATTTCTTTTCTTTATATAGGAAAAGTTTAAGAAAGCCAAGGTTAATAGAGTAAAAATGAAAACTCCTCACAATCAAGGCTCCAAATCATTTGTTGTCATACGAAATGAATATGTAAGTTCTTTATGTAGAAGTTATAAGTATATTAGTAAATACAATATTATTTATTGAGTTTTCAATTCTTATTTTTTCATAAAATATAGTGAGAAAGAACTATATGGAAAAGAGTGTGATAAGATCACATTATACAAACTCACTTACTATAAAGAAGGTTGAGGGATGTCAAAAGAAACACAAAATAACTATGTAAGTATAAAATTTTTGTTTATTTATTTATGTAGTACTAACTAATAATGTTTGAATTTAATATTGATTTTGTTTTTTTAATTTTAGAATAAGATGTAGGAGTTGTTGCTAAAATCGTTGTCTGACGGAAAGGAGTCAAATGTAGATCAGATTTGTAACAACATGCTTAGATAAGATCCAGCTACATCAAAGATCATGAGTTTGGCCACTAAGCCAACTGCTTCATACTCATCAAGACCAATATATGTTGATCGTGTTGAGCATGAGAACTAGTCGCTTAAGGCTAAATTAGATTGTAATAAACAAAAGTTAAAATGTAATGACGAAAGTTGGCCAAGCTTGAAAAGATGGTCAAACAAATATTTGGCCTGAATTATGTAAGTAATAATGACAATGAAAACAATTATGTACATGACTATTTTTCTTAATGTTTGTATTTAACATTTAACGATATTTTATTGTTTATATAAAATGCTTATAATTTCTAATTGTTTTTAATTATATTTTTGTATAATATATTATAAAAATATAAATAGTGCGTACAATAACATGGATTAAAAAGTCACCAATAATTATAATTAACATGATAAAATTTTTAGTAATAATGTTTATTAAAAATTAAAAATGTAGCTAAAAAAATTTATTTACATTTTTAAAATCGTCGCCCAAATTGGCATCAATATAGTAGATGTAGCAAAAAGTTATTGGCGACAATGTAGCAGATGAAGCAATTTTTTTTGCTACATCTATTACATCATCGCCAATAATTTTGGGCGACGATTCAAAATTCGTCACAAAATATTATTATCTACGTTTACAGTAACGTAGCTAATAACATTTAGCCACGAAAACTAAGCGTACCAAAATATCATTAACAACAATTTTTTGTATCATCGCGTATCTCTTTTCCTTACGTATGTAGCTCGTGGCAAGAAATCATTCCCAACAATTTGTTAAAAATGTCGCCTATAGTATTTTGCTACTGGAATTTTGCGACAATTTAATATCATTGCTAAAATCCCTTTGCTTTAGCAACGACAAATTTCTATGATTTTTAGTAACAAATATTATCGGCAACAAATGAAGGACTTTTAGTAGCAAAAAATTTCGTCGCTAAAAGCCCTTTCTATTGTAATGAGGTATGATTAGGCAGAGTCCACCTTTGCTTTATTTAGGACTGCCAATCATGACTAGAAGCTTAAATTTCTTCAAAAAATATTGGTCCAATTAATCAATAGGCTTTATTGTATAGTGGGAGAGTCCAATTAATCAAATCTATCATTTGTGCACTTCACAAATATTGGCGCTCACGTTTCCCTCTGTCTAAAAATCTAATTTAGACCCTTGAAAAATTAATGAGAGAATTTTTGTGTGAAAAATCAAAGGAAAGTACAGGTCCTTCTAAGGTAAAGTAGGAAGAGGTGGCTAAGCCAAAGGAAAAAAGGGGGTTTGAGAGAAACTCACTCTAGATGAGATGGCTTCACAACTACTTCTTAAAAAGTATTTGGACTACATCCATAAGTACATCATTTTCTTGGTTCCTAAATATCTACTTAAGATCCAAGATGAGGGTGCAAAAAAGGGTGTAACATGCAGAATAGGAGATGGTAACAAAGCTTTCTTATGCATGATAATTGGTCAAGTTTTGGACCCCTCTCCCAAATCCCAGAAACTGTTGAGGCTTTTTCTGGGATATATGACAAGGTCAAAGTCTCCATACTATTAGGGAACAGCCAATGGTTGCCAATTTCTGCGACCATTCAGCATCTAAAACCATATTACCCCCTTAATTAACTATACAAGATAGTTATTGACGACTTAATTTGTCAATTTAAAAGTTTACAACCAATGGTTGCCAATTTCTGCGACCATTCAGCATGAAAGGGAACGAGAGATCATCCTCTCTTTGGATATCCCTTCTCCTCTTCCATAGCAAGAACAAAACACATTACGTATTAAATGAGGTAACCGACTCTATTCTTAATGCTGTCAACTGGTTAATCAATTCTCATGCTTCTAATCCTTTTCGGAGAATTCACACATTAGCATTGGCCATTACCACACGAGAGAGATGGGCAGAGAGAAATAATATAAGATTTCAAAATCGGGATCATACTATACAATCAATATTGTATGTCATTTTTCAAAGAATGGAAGAGCAGATCATATGCTTGGAACTTTTACGAGATTAGTGGGAAGGAGAGCAAGAACTTATTTTCGCACCTAAACATTAGTCGCTCCTGCACCATGCAATATAAACATCTCTGGAATTTCCAAAATGTAAAAGGAGAAATGAAGCCTTTCGGAGGAATAAAGACAGATTACATCAGTCTTCATAAGTTGTCTTTTCTTATAACCTGGAGCGAATTCTTCGACTGAATGGTCTTAACTCTTAGACTTTGTTTGGTTAGACATAAGGTTTTTAATGGAATAGAATAGTTTATATTAGAATAAAATATAAATGGATGTAATATTATAAAATTATTATTTGGGAGAATGGAAGGATTCATAATGTAATATAGAGAAATGTTGTTTGGAAGAAAAGTTCATAATGTAATATAGTGAAAAAAAATTTATCATTTCAATCAGAGATTTCTCATTTTTACTATTTAGGATAGAATAAGATGTATTATGAAACATTCTTTTTCCATCTCATTTCATCCTAAACAGTAAAAATAAGAAACCTTCGATTTGGGAGGATTATGATAGAATGTAAAATGATAAAAAACTTTTAACTATATTACATTATAAACTCTTCTTCCAAACAATATTTCGTTATATTATATTATGAATCCTTCTATCATTCTCAAACAACAATTTTAATATTACATCCATTTAATATTATTTCAATATTTGATAGAAGAGTTTATAATGGAATGGAATGGAATGAGATGGAAAAAAAAAGAATTTCATTTTACATCTTATTCCATCCTAAATAGTATAAATGAAAAACTTCTGATTCGGATAGTTTAGGATAGAATGTAAAATGATAAATAACATTTCATTGTATATAAACCTTCTTCTAAACAACATTTTACTATATTACATTATGGATGGACTTTTTCATATCTTTCAAATAATAATTTTTTAATATTATATTTATTTATATTTTATTATATTAAAAATTATTTAATTCTATTTCATTTCATTAAAAATCTTAGGCCTAATTAAAATTTATCACCCAACTAAATATAGGTTGAACTCCGGTTCGAGGGACACGTTTAAATTGTCTGTATCAGCGGTAGCTTATATCTACTGATTCTACAAGAGCATATAATAAGTATATAATTTTTGAAATGATAATTTGAGGATAATATTTAAAATATTAGCCTTGGCCTATTCAATGTTTGACGAAAGTTCGCAATCAAAATGGAGGCAGAGGGGTCCAAGGGCGAAGCTCCTACAACGGCGGTAGTAGAAACCCTAAGAGCCAGGGGCTGGTTTCTCGGCGACATCAACCAGGTTAATGCCTTAATCTTCTTACACTGGGCTTTATCTAATGACGACGGTAACACCGTTGCGCTGGCGGATTCCGTGGAGTCGGAGTTGCTCAACATGGACCTTAAATCCATTGGAAGCAAGTCTCTACCCGATCCGGTTCTTCTACGCAAGACCTCTCATCTTCAAGGCCCCATAATTCTTCAGGTTTCATATTTCTGCAAAGAAGATTTCTAAAACTCTGTCAAATTCCAAATTTATGTCTTCGTTTTCTTTGTCATATTTCCAATAGGTATCTGCAGTGAAAGATATTTCTGTAAGTAGCATAGAGGGATTTTCAGACTCTAACAACAAGCGACGCCTCCTAAAATTGTCCCTAACTGATGGCCATAGCGAGATAACTGCGATTGAGTACTCTCATTTGCCCTCTATTCCTAGTGACATTGTTCCTGGCTCCAAGGTATACCTTATTAAATTTTGCTTTCTTCAATTACTATGTTTTATGACATGGCGTTTCTTCCATTTACTGGATGCTTACTAGGAAGGACAAAGCAACCTTATTAGCCTATTGCCGTGTGCATGAACAAACAGGACTCATTAACCCTGCATAGTCATTTCTAGATTGGGCTAACTGTTTGGTTTTTGTGGGGAATAATTACGTCCCGAGACATTGTTTTAACCTCCAGAGTCATTGTTTTAACATCCTTTGTTGTATGCTTATTTATTTATTTATTTGTCTGTATGGAAGGTCCGTCTGGAAAATAAAGTTCCAATTCACAGCGGAATATTATGTTTGAAGCCCAATGTCATAACTCTGATTGGAGGTGTTGTACAAACACTTTACCAAGAGTGGCAAATGAATCAAAAGTGTTCAGGTTTATCTCGTTCCTCTGTAATGCTATCACTAGAAAATGGTAGCGGTGGTCCTCCTCCATTTGAGAAGTTGCAAATTGGAACATCTTCTAAGCAAAAAAAACTTTCTGGTTAGTGATCTTTGTTCTTGTGATTTGATAACTTATGTTAACACAAATGAGTTGCAACTTGAGCCTAGATGCTGGACTAAATTTTATTTGTTTGTGCGAGTTATTTTCCTTCTAACACTGTGGCAGTTTTTAGTTTCAATTAACAACATCACATCATTTTTCAGAATGTGATACAACTGTCCCCAAAAAGATGGCATTTCAGAACTGGCTCTAGCTCATTTTATTATCTTATTTCTGTAGCAATAATCAAGACAAAAACTATTTCTCAGTTATTTTAATTTCTGTTGAGGAGGAAGTGTCCATTTAAATGTTTCTTTCAGTTTTCATAAAGGAAATGGATAATTCAATAGCATATGTTTATCTCTACCTGAATATTGGATTAATGTGTCTTAGTCCTTTGCATGCATTGGCAGTGAATATTTCCCTTGCAATTTTCAAACTGCAGTATTTTCCAATCTGATACTTAATTTTGTGAGAATTAGCTGCTCAAACACTTCCCTTCTGTTTCTTGTCCCTCTTTTATCCCTTTTTTGTATAATACTAGATCAATTTTTTCAGTCTTGCACTCTTTTGTCAACCCTAGTTGAACTTTTTCTCAGTTTCAGAAAGGAATATCAAATCTTATTGCAACCTAGGGGGTACAGATTTCACAGGGTCTACAGCTGCTGGTCCTGCTGCAAAAATTGAGTTCAGGCCAGTTGATAAGCAAGAGAAAGCAGATGGAATAGAAGATAAGACGAAAACAGATTCCCATGCAGAATGTGCTAAAGAACAGCCAAGTACCTCTGAAGCAAGACCAAGGGAAGGTGAGAGTTATCTCCGGCCATATTCACAACTTGATATTGTTTGATAGTCTGTCCTTGTTCCTTACGTGGTAGATATAACAATTTCATGGAGATAAAAAGAAAAATAGAAAAAGGTGATATAATTGACAAAATTTCCCTGTAGTCCGGAGATGAGATGACAATAGAACTATTTTTCACCCGTTCTGTAACAAAATCAACTTGGTTATTTTTTTTGCTTATGAGCTCAAATTATTTCTTAAACTTGGCATTTTTGTCCATTCTGAAAGTGGCTGAAGCAGCCCCTGTTCAAAATCAAGCAGCTGCTCAGAAATTACTACAGAAAATGACTCAACCAAATCAAGGTGGTCATCAATACAGGGGTCGAAAACATAGGGGGAAGGATAAACTGGAAGAGCACCAATACTTAACTCTAGTCGAATGGGAAAACGCCAAAGCTGGGGCAAAGGCTCATATTGAGGATGAGCTTGCAGACACTAGTTGGGATGAGGATCTTGCTTGGCAGCTACAAAACGACCTCGACATAGAAGATTCTCATGTTAGCATCTTGGGTTTGTCTCAAGTATTATGTTGTCATTATTAAAGGGTTCGTATTTGTCACTTTCATTTTTCTTGTTTTTGCCTTTTCAGATACACAGAGGAATGCAAAGCACAGCAGCAGATGACATTAGAAAGCATGTTTAGTTACGAAAGAGACACTGAGGTCACCTCAATCGGAGGTCTACACCAAGAATTATGCCCCATAAATCAAAATT
>JANSVB020000183.1:118213-133983 GCA_025504935.2 Erythroxylum haughtii
AAGAAGAAGGAGAGGATAGCGCAGCGAGGATTTAAAGCTGTAGCGAAGGAGTCGGTAATTCCTTTTATCTTGTTCTTAGTTTTATTATCCTTATACCATATCATGTATGGATTAGCATGTTGATTTGGATATATTGCTTCCGCTGCAAGATGATTTCTTAAAAAGTTTTGAAATCTATCGTTTCTCCAAACTAAGCATGCTTTCTTTTTCCGATCCAACAGATATGAATTGTGATTTTAATAGTTTTAATGAGGTATAAACCTAAGTATGAATTATATTTATATGAGTCTTGATATGGGATTGATTTTGTGATGACACTAATGGATAAATACCCAGGATTGTCATTGAGCATGCATTATATATAGTCCATATACACATTTATGCATAAATAAATGCTTATAATTGTGTAATTATTAATGCGTGTATAATGTGTGTATTGCATAAATAGGATGTGTAGGATAAACGTCAGCATTCAAACATTTCCAGAACTTGGAAGCAAATGCTAACCTGGACTGTACTGTGAGTAAACCTAAATGGTCTTACTTTATTGTTTGTTTTGTTTATATTATGAATTGATTGATTATGCATTATGAATGTGAATTGAATTGTGTTGATTTTCGGACAGAAGGTCTGATGATTGTGAAATGTGAATGAGATATCAAAGTGCTTATTGAATGTAAATTAAACGGAATAACTATTTTCTCAACTTAAATTTTGAATGCTGAACTAAGGTCCGATGACAATGTGAATGAGAATGTGATAGTGAATATGATTGTGTGATATTGAGCCCTTTCAATTGACTGAATATATGTGATGCATCTCATTACATGAATGCATAAAAGATAAAGCCAGTTGTGATCGGAATAGCCACCAAAAAAGAGCTTAATACTTAGCATGTGAAAAAGTGCCTAGAGCTCAGAAAATGTATAATAGCCAAAGGCTCACTGTGTAAAATGAGCCCGGTATCCCCAACGAATACAAAACAGTTATCAATGAGCCCGATACGGGATAGTTATCAATGAATCCGATACGGGACAGTTATTAATGAGCCTGATATGGGACAGTTAGGCACTTGGTCACAAAAAAGTTATAAATTGAAAGTGAGTCTCATGTGTATTGCATATGCATGATGTGAATAATTGTAATGAGTTGAATGTGAAATGTGGAATGAATGATCAAGTGAATGTGTTATATATGTCACTTGATCGGATTAATTGATGAATTGTGCATATTATATGATTGAGTGAGCCATCGAGGATGGTCACTCACTGAGTTCGCAAAAACTTAGCCAAAATTTTGCAATATTTTTCAGGCTCAGAAGAGTGCCCCGTTAGGCAAACGGGAGTGTAGCCACTACATACAAGTGAAAGATAGAGGTCAGGATCAGTTGGCATCTACATTTATACTTTCTTATTTATGTATTCTGTAACTTTTGTATAATGTGTATTTGAATACATTTATGCATGTAATAACTTTCCATATTGGAAAGGTTTGTAAATGAAAATGAATTGGAGTGTAGTGTTAACAAATGTGATTTTTATGTTATGAAAGAAAAGATTAGGCCCGATTTTGATTATTGATTTCTGCATATGCTTATATTGGAAAAAATTACTGAGTTTTGAATGTTTGACCGTTCTAGCATACCACCCTTGTAGAGCACGGACTTGAATATCACTCAAGATGTCGGGTACGTGTCTTGTGAGAGTGGGGTGCTACAAGGAGGGAACGATGTGAGTACAGTTGTGAGACTTTGTAAGTGAAATAGCACCAAAGATAAGCTAGTAATGTCAGAGGGACCAATAAAAAGATCAAGAGCTAAGTTCAAAAAAACGCTTCAATCCTACATGGACCGAATTATAAATGACATGAAATCTCAAGAGATAATGAGGGATAATGACAAGATAACTAATCAAGTTGGGTGGAATGAGCAAGAAGACTTTCCTTCTTATTTAATTAATTATTTTACGTTAGAAACATAACTTTCGACAGCCCACTACTTGTGTCTTGAGTTTGTTTAAAACTTTTAGATTTAATAGGTTGTATTTTAGAAATATTAGTTTGGGCTTTAACTATTTTTGTTAGAGGTCCATGTTTAAAGGCCTTTTATGTAGTTAGGTTTTCTTTCTTTTCAAGGGTTATAAATACATCATAATAAACATTGTTTAGGGTTAGATTGGATGAATAACGAATTCTTAAGGGAGGATTTCTTGTCTTCTTCTATTGCATCAAGAATATAATTCTTATCAAGGTAAAAACTTGTGGCGAATTTATATTCTTGTTTTCGAATCAAACTTATTATATGCGTTTGCTTTCTTATAATTGATCGGGGGTTCATTAGGGTTGGGAATTTCTTCTTGTTCATGTTCTATCCTGTGTGTTTAAGGAATTTCGGGTTCTTTAACCTTGGGATTCCACATCACAGTGATCACTAGTATTTACCTTTCTCCTATTATCTAGCCTACGAATTAAAGGTTGATTTTTAATAAGGAAAATAAAACTTAAACAACTAAATTGAAATAGGAAACAATAATGAACAAAAAGCAAAGGAAAAATCTCAGAGAACTCAATATTAAAGATTAGTTTCTAAGTTATGAATTCCTCCAAAACCATTAAATAATTAACTTTTTATCATGCAATTATTTTACTGACTATTGGAACGTGAAAATTCATATTTTATATTAATAACTCTCTCGAGACTATTAAAAACTAATCCATAGGGTGATTAATTGAATTCTTTCTAGTTATAGTTCTTAGGATTGCATTATCAATTTATGAATTCCGCTATTAGGTTTAACCTTAATCTAGTGGATTTATGTCGACCTATCTCTAGATTTGTAATCATCTCTTTTCAATTATGGTAGATTTATTCATACACAGGATTTCTCAATCTCTACATTATGAAATCAGATTATGTACTAATATTCTAGATTTATTAAAGCATATATAAAATACATAATTGAATCACAATAGATCAATCAACATAATTGCATTAAATAAAAGAATTAAAGCATATTGGTATCCCAACTAAGGTTCATCATACCTAGACATTAAATGCGTTTAATTACACTTAATAGAAAATAAATTCAAAGATAAACAAGAAGAAAATTGAATAAAAAATGAAGGAATCATAATTTTAAATCTCCGTTTTTCTTCTATTGAATGTTTTTACAAGTTTGAGATTTGGCGTTGTAATATATTGGATCTCTTGATAAATTATTTGCGTTTCCTACTTTCCTAGATTAATATTGTCCCTTTCGTATGTTATCTACGTCTAGAATCTACTCTAAAAGTATGCTCTCTTAATTTGCCTCAGCTCACTTTATTTTTTAGTAAATTTTAGGATTTTTGGGACATACACAGTTTGATATATTGGCGTGTACTAGGACATGTATATTCTAAAATCTCCAGCATTTGTGATTTTGCACGCAATGTGAGACTTACATAGGCATACACATAGTCGTGTATCTCTAATTTATTTCAAAACTTTGTTTTATGTCTCGTTTTCATCCGAATTTTTCTCCTTTTAATCCATGAAGGCAATTTTAACCTATAAATACACTTGAAGTGAATTACGTTCCAGAAATAAAATAAAATTACAAAATACCAAGCAAAATATTTCAAATATGGGTGTACAAATATAATCAAATATGCATCTATCAGTCCATTGTTTCATAACAATTAACACTTTTATTATTATTATTTGTGAAAACCAAAAACACAAAAAAAAATCAATCCAACGAAATATTTTATTGAATTTGAATAGAAACTGTCGTTTAAGAGAAGTGCTTACACACCCTTATGATAAAACATTTTTCATAATTATTTTATCGGTGCCCACATGGGAGTACAAACTGGACTAATTAACTAATACATTAAAAAAAAATATCATAACTTCCCTCTCGCCATATACAGACAGCAAAGAGATAACAAAGATCATGAAAACATACGTGTACGCATAAGACTAATAACATGCAGCGTTCAACCCCACTTTTCAACAAATATTGAAGAATACTAAACCAGTTCATGAAGAGATAATTACTCGAGGCTGGTGGGATGCACTTAGGGGAGGTAAATGCTGGAATGACTGAAGGCTACTTTACATTGGGTTTACAAATTCCTTTTTCCTTGTTTGTTTCAAAGAAATAAGCAGTAATATATATAACAAATACAAATATGAAAACCCAAAAGAAAAGAAACTAAAAGAACTCGAACACAAGGAGAGGACTCTACAAAGGCAATAAAATGCCCACTTCGGACAAATATAACTTCACATTCTCATCCTCTAGGCGCTTTCAGCGGGAATCTGACCCATTATACCAAAGCTGTTGCCTTGCTTAGGCCTCCACTCAGTTCTTGCTCTCACGATCTCTGCTCCATCCTCCAGCCGAAGCAAATGCTGGCATTCAATCTCACCAGCATTCCCTAGATGACCAACTCCACCACTCGCAATGGCAGTCAGAGACTGCAGCACTGAGTCTCTATCACACTCCCTGCGGTACTCCAGAGTTATGGCAGAAAGCTCATGACTCTCCAGGATTGCTGGTGGAGCACTCTGCAACAATCCAACAAACCCAAAGGAATATTTATACTTGGGGAAAAAAAAAAAACCACGGGTAGCGCAGACCACAATGATTAGTTCTCTACCATGTGGTGTGGCAAAAGGAAGATCTTTTGCTTTTCATTTCTTCATTCTAAATTAAAGTTGACAGATGGTATGGCTGTGGCTGAGGTATATGCCACATTACTAAACTGAAAAAAATACTTCCCAAAAAGACTTAAATGTTCCTATCTATCGAGCTGCCCAATAATTGCTGATTATGACGTGATAAATAGTGCAAGTTGACATGCTGGATTTCCAGATATCTTCTATATGTCCAACACAATCGCTTAAGTTGCATAACTGATGGCCATTCTTAATAGGCGATATCATGAATATTTTTATGTCATTTACATACAAATATTTTTGTTGTCCAACTCGGCAGCAGATTTTGGGGCTATATACCTCAAATAATGGAGATTCTGCAGAGTTCAGGCAAGAGACACAACGGGCTATCAGACACATTTTGAAAACATATATAGTGGGGTTAGTTACCTGAGGGGGGTACCTTTTTGTACTAGAAAGTACTGCCTTACTTGTGCTTGAATTTGTTAATACAGTTTTATCATTTTTTAACTCTTGAATTAATTTCTTACCAAGAAGAAATTGGCACAAAAATGATGAATTGAGATAAAAGAGCATTAATAAACAACTATTCTGGATAGGTAGTTGAAACTTTTTTTTGCTGTTGAAATCACATTACCTCAAGGATCCAGCCAATATACTTCACATTGTTGACGTGCTGGTTGACATCTAAATCATGCCACCGAGGCTGCAAATCCACAAAAACATCATCAATATATCACAGCACCAGATAGTTATCTACAAAGCTTTTAATAAGGTTCACTTACTGCTAAACCTTTACGAACATAGTCTGCCGTGTTATCGTCAAGTTTTGGCAGCTTTCGGCCATCATCAGCAACAACCGGACCAGCATCAAAAAGAAAAGGCCATATTTCTCCTCGAACTTCTTCAGGAATTTTAGATAGCCTCCTTGTCACTTTATTCATCATCACCATCACACTGCAAATTATAAATAAATAAATAAGAGAGAGCATTCCAACTAGTATTCCGCACCTCAAGGATACACTTCAAAACACTGGAACAAGGACTTTTGGGCAAAACATTATACCTGGAGGCTCTGGTAAGAGTTTCACCAGTTCTGTAGTCTCGAACAAGCCAATCACGTCGCAAACCATTCCTCCCTGAGGAACTTGACCAAGTATCAACTTGAACAACATCATCCCTGCAAGAAAAAAAAAACAAGTTCAGTCCATAGAATTCTGTTATTGCTTCCATGATAGTGCAAAGTGGCTCTGCACTAGCAACTTGACTCAGGAACATAAACGCGATTTAATCTGCTTTTAAATAACTACAGAACATATTTAACTTTGATTATAATCCAATGTTGACAAAAAGAAATGCAGATGGAACAGTACACTTGCATAGAATATATCCGTAAAGTTGTCAGAGGTGTAACTACATGTCCACACCCCAGCAACTTTAATAGTTCAAATGTAACTTAAGTTACACAAGAAAATACAAAATAAACATGATACTTTCCAGGGAATTAAAAGCAGCATGGGTGGTTCCAACAGTAAGAGGGAAAAGGAAATTTGGGAGTAACAATTACCCAAAGAATATCCAAACTAAATCAATTTGAGAGCACTAAAGATATGAGACGAAATATTGAATTAAACATTGGATGCTAAGTATGCCCGCTAAACCTCAGATGGCAATCTGTAGTGCTTCAACTCACAAGAACAACTTCAGAAGAATACAGGAAAGTAGCTGTCACTGACCAGGTCGGATACCGATGCACTAAAACCTGCATCCGAGTAACAACCCATATCAGGTTCCGTTTACACATCTCAGGCGTTGAACCAAACCCATCACCAAGTAGTCCAACGGTCTTGACATGATTGAGAGCTGTTTCCTGGCAGCACCAAAGTAGAGAACAAGACTCTAGGGGTTAGAACAAATTCATAACCCATTTGGTATATCAAATAACAAAATCGTGGATCTTGCCTCTCTCAGTACCTGCAAATGATTCATGAGCGTTTCTATAGACGCTGTCCGATCAGCACCAATTTCATAAGATCTGATAGAGAAATTCTGTCGGAACACAAGTCCATCCTGAACAATTTTGCCAAGACCAAGAGGGTCGATGAGCATGTCAGGTCTCCGTGGCTTCCAATCAAGCATCATCCACTGTTTCTCTGCAGCCAAGAATATTGTTGTGATTGCAGCAAGGAGCATACTCCAGTCAGGCAACTGGTTGATAAAAGTCCTAGGGGGCGGTGGTGATGGATTATCATTCTCAGTCTTGACATTTTCCACAGTTGATGTCAAACCTACCGTGGATCCATTTATCTTAGGAGCAGCAGCATTCGCCTTGACCTGCAAACCCCAAGATGAGGTTTTCTGTTTGATGCCTCCCAAACTCGCAGATCCACTGCCTTGCTTATTGGACTTGGCATCTGAAGATGGAGAAGGAACAGCAAAGAACGAGGAAGTAGCTGCAGTCGCAACCATCATGCAACTTGTAGAGCTGGGAAGCACTTCAACCCTCCTACTTCTGCAAAGGATATGAATAGCACATCAGATATATATTACAGCGAAAGACAGCCAAGATGTTTGCTTTGCTACTTGAAAACATAATTGAGAAAAAAAAAAACACAATCAAATGATCACTAGGCTTTCTTTGTTAAGCGCGCTACACGTTTAAAGAATTTCAAACAGCAAAGCATAACAAAGATCCATGTAATTTGCGTTCAGCTCGAAATCTTGCAGTTAAATCCCAGCTCAAATTACAATCTCCATTCTAACCAATAAAGATATCAAAATT
The DNA here is from genome assembly GCA_025504935.2 of Erythroxylum haughtii. NCBI lineage: Eukaryota > Viridiplantae > Streptophyta > Magnoliopsida > Malpighiales > Erythroxylaceae > Erythroxylum > Erythroxylum haughtii. The sequence goes on from JANSVB020000183.1 coordinate 125,659, forward strand.
AAAGACAAAGAAAAAAGGAAGTTAATTGATCACGAAAAATTAAGGAGGAGGCAGTTGATAAGAAAAGATGAGTTTAGCAGACGAGTGTTTGAATTTACCCAAAGAAATTACGCTATATACGCATTGGCAGTATCAGAAAGGAAAATAAAATCAATTACGAAATAAAGAAAAAGGCCAACTCCTATCTTAATATTTGAATAGAAAGACGACTAGATCTGGTCATTTAAGCACACATTAGCGTATATTTCACAACGAAGAAGGCTTTTCTAAAAGGAACGGAGAAAGCAAAGAAGACAAAAGCATTTGAAAAGTCATTTGCACTTTTCAGTGCGATAGCTGAGAAACCTTGCGCACCTGCGTTTGGTTGCCGAGAAACGCGTGAAAAAACTAAAAAGGAAAACTGAAAATTTAAAACCTCAGATCTCCTTCAGAAACCTAACTTAAACACAATCATTCCGCCGTATTACGCTCAAATTGTCTCTACATCAAGTAGAAACCAAAAATACAACAAAGAAAAAGAACATTTTGAAAACTGCACCATCACCATCCTCTCATTACTAAGCATCCAAACAGAAAAAGACCAGTCGGCCTTTCAAAAGATCAAAGGAGAAAACGAAGAGAAACCCAAGGAAGATCTCGGAGTGAGGGTGTACCTTACACAACCAGCGAAAAGCAGCTCAACAAACAGGAGCTAAAATGGAAAGACGTAAAAAGAAGGGAATGGAAAGGGCTAAAGAGTCATTTTTGAATGTGCAAAAACAACCTCTCCTGAATTTCTTTTCCTCCTCCCTGCAGTTTGCCCTATTCAATGTCTTCCTCGTCGTCGCTGCTGCCTTTTATAATAGGATTAACTAATCAATATTACAAAAGGAAAAAAAAAAGAAATTTAGGGCCAGCGGTTATGTGGTGTTGGTGGTGGCAGAGAAAAGGGCAGCGACATGCTTCAATACTGTCCACCTGGACCTCCCGCCTTTTGTTTTCTTTTACATTCAAAATAAATAAATAATCCTCTTACCTTAGATTAAGTCCAAAATTTAAAATTTTACTACCTTAACACCACTTTAAAATAGATCATTCGAATTAGAACTCTTGGTAACTTAAAATTTGAAGCAACAACTTGAAGTAAACTTTCTCCTTTTCTTTACATTACTTTTCCCACAAAAAGGAAGGGATGCATTAAATTTTTAACCAAAACTGCAACGAAAATATAACCTTGGGCTCCTTTAGTGATTTCTATGTTAGATCTTAATAACATGTAAAGAAAAAGATTCATGGAGCGTTGAATAGCAACAAGCATATGCAAACGGGAAAGAAACTATGTCTACGGATCGATTTCTTGCAAGCAATGCATTAGTGGGAGGAATAAAACTGAAGGTGTTATTTTTTATATTGGTTTAGGCGGTGATTTTCGTTTTCTTCCTACTAAAATTCTAAGACGCACGTGAGTTGATAAGGGATTCTCCTGACTTAAGTGAGATCAGGGGTTCGAACCGTCTTCATGTATGCAGCCGTTTAAAATTTGGAGTCAGAGTTTTACCTCCCATAAGGGACCTACCCGGCTCAAGTGGGGAGTAGTCTGAGAATGAATGGTTTAAAGGTGTCTTCTCATAATTGAGATCCTCCTAGGACACCTCGTGGATAACCAAAAAAAAAAACATAACTTATTAATTTCTTCAATAATTTTTTGACAATAAAAAGTTTTAATAAAATTTAATCTTGTCATTTCTGAATTTTTCATAGACACGCAACGTCAACTTTTTATAAGATCATAATTTTTATTTAAATTCATTAAATCTTATCCATGCATTTACGTATTATTTATATAAATTTGTGAACAAAAATAAAATTAAATAACACGTAATTAAAACGCTATAACATAAATAGAAAATAGTGATTCGTAATGCTCAAAGGTGTTGTCAATTGTTTAAGACTTTTTTTGTGAAATTTGTTAATTCTGCACATAACGGCAATAGGTTCATTCTGCACAACTCTTCTTGTACGAGTAATAATACATAACACACAAATAGAAATTTGTTAATTGGAGGACGGTTCTATTTCCGTCTAAAATCACACTTTTGTACTCACCAAGTTACATGTAATGTAATTGGAAACCGGTTGTAACTATCTTTTGCCTTGTTTAGAAATTTCTTCACACTTATTCATGCTTGCTATTCTATCATATGTTAAATATACCCCATATTTTATTTATATTACAACTACTTAATTGATTTTAAATTAGTGATATAATTAATTAGGATATTCTTTATCTTACCCATATTTGTTTAAATAACTAATGTACAAGATAATGTATTTTGGATAATATATTTTATAAATGATATTATGATGAGATTATAATTAATCTGTAAGACATTAATAAAACGACAGACTACCAAATATTACATATTTCTTTATCTCATAAACTAAAATATGAAGATATTATTATATAAATAAATTTTCATTTCAAATATTATTTAAGTATATATGAAAATTCTCATTATCATAACTGTGTAAGTAATCTTTTGACTTTAGATCTTAAAAGTATTTTATAAAAGAATTATTATATTTAGATATTACTTATAAGGTACCTAATAATTAGATATAGTATGAACTATATCGAAATGATCAATATAAAATTATTCATCTTAAAATGATTAAGGAGAATATTTTATTGTTCTTGATTAATATTAATTTAAAAAGTTATTAGTTAAAGTGGAATGACAATTTAAAATATTTTCCAATGGCATTAAAAGAATTAGTTACTAATTTTAGAGTACTAATGTGATTGGATTCATATAGAATAAACATTAATTCTAAATTCTTTATCTTTTATGTTTTATGTTTTACAAAAATAAAAATTATACATTGAAAGGTTAGTTCAAAGTATTTTAATATTTTTAATATTTGGAATGTTATGATACGTTGCTAAATGTCAATCTTGATATATTAATTGTTTAAGTGGAAAAATAAAATTAATAAAAAAGCTTAATTTTATCTATTTTAAATACGATTTCTAATAGATTACATGTAAAGATTGAACAAAAGGGGAAAATAATTTAATCAAGTTAGATTTTATTGTAAAATTTAAGAAATTTTAATATTAAATATAAAATATTTGATAAACAGGTACTAATATTAGATTATGTAAATATATTATAAAAAGAGTAAACTCTCGGCTCAAGCATATTGATAGGTATTTTCTTAAAGGAAAAAACCTGGTAACTTAACAAAAATAGGAAGGGACATAGCATAGTATATTTTATTAAAGGAAGAAAAATCATTCCATATTTTATGCAATCTGTGTATAGTTGTATTAGGAATCATTATGTGCATGATATATGGACTTTATTACATAGAGATAATATAGGAATAATTCTTATAATTAGCAAGTATTCAGGAATCATTCACGTAGAATGGCTTTTCCTCAAATGTATAAATCTCATATGTTTTTATTGATATAATATACTGAGAAATTCTCAATTATTTTTCTCCTCTTTTCTCATCATTTATACATGGTATCAGAGAGCCAATACTGGTGACTCTAAAATCAAAACACCTTTCGCAACAAACACAATATCATGAGTGGGACAACCATAGAAACAACAATTGATATTGCAGATCCATTAGCTTTGCACCCCTCTAATCATCCTGGAATTGTTCTATTCACTAAACCTCTTGAAACATACAATTATGGGCAATAGAGTTGTGCTATGTGCATCAGTCTTAGTGCAAAGAACAAAATTAGATTGATTGATGGATCCATTAAGGCTCCATCATCCATAGATCCAAAATTCCATATATGGAGACGGTGCAATGATATAGTGTTGTCATGGATCCTAAATGCAATTCATCCTGATTTATCAGGAAGTGTTATCTATGCTGCAACAGCAGCAGAAGTTTGGGAAGACCTTAAAGAGTGGTTTTCACAAGGATATGATTTAAGAATCTTTTAGATTCGACAGGAAATTGTTGAACATCAACAGGGACAACAATCAATCTTTATTTACTATACTACGATGAAGGCTCTTTGGGATGAATTAGCTTCATATCACGAGCCTCTAAACTGCACCTGTGGAGGCTTGAAAGGCCTTACTGAACGAGAAGAGAAGGAAAGGGTTATGCAATTCCTTATGGGCTTGAATGAGTCAGATGCAATTGTACGTGGATCAATTCTAATAATGAGTCCTTTGCCAGATACTCGCAAGACACATGCTCTTATACTCCAAGAAGAAAGACAAGCAGATGCAGCTGCTAAACGTGAACCAAATCAAGGCTACCATGCAATGCAATTCTCTCATTCTTAACAAATGACGCAAGTAGCTCAAATAAATCAATCTTCTAAGCTGCAAGAAAACTGGACTCCATGAAAGCAAGTGTAGCCATTATGATCGAGATGGTCACCTTACTGATCAATGATCATCAATGAAAGGAGGCAGCTTAACTTCCTTCCTGTATTAACTTCCTTCCTGTATTTAATCAATGATCATCAATGAAAGGAGATACTTCCAAAAATCAATTAAAAGTTCTTTGAGCACTTCAAAGCTCAAGAGGTTCCCTGCTCCCTCTATTGAGCTGGTTCTGTTAATGACCCGAGGAAACAAAAAGAAAACCTCTAACTCAAACACTCAAACACCTTCCCCTTCAACACCCACATCACAGAGACTCATAACTCGTTCCATCTCACAGGGCCATAACATTTTGGTATCAGAGCCAACAGTTATGGGCGACTTCGTGCAGGAACAACTCACCAAACTCTTTGATTTACTATTAGCCGAACAACAAGCTAACAAAACCCGCTCTACACAAATGGAGCAAATGCAAGCCACATTGGATGCTATGTCTCTGGACCTTGAATCGGCTAAGCATGGTCTTCAAACCAGCAGTGCTGGTAGTCAAGCAATATCACGGAAGGAAAAGGGAATTTTTGGTGCTTCGGCTTCTGAAAATTTTGGAGGAAGCTCGATTGTTCCGAAATTCACAAAATTTGATTTTCCTCGTTATGATGGCAAGGATGACCCCTTGGGGTGGATTAGCCGTTGCCAGCATTTTTTCCGACACCAACGTACACTTGAGGAAGTTACCATTTGGAAGGAATTGCTCAGTTATGGCTATTGCAGTTACTGGAAGACATTCCAGACCCTACCTGGAATGAGTTTATTGAGCAATGCCACCTCCGGTTTGGCCCTCCGGTTTGCAGCAACAAACTGGGAGAATTAGCAAAACTACGGTAAAGTGGTTCTGTTGCAGATTACCAAAACCGCTTTGAAGTTTTGGTGTCCCGCGCTGGTGCCCTCACCTCACATCAAAAAGTGGAGTTGTATATCAGCGGGTTGCAGGATGCTATTGGTGTCGAGGTTGAACTACACCATCCGAAAGATTTAGCAACTGCAATGAGCATTTCACGATTGTATGAACGGAAACTTTTTCCACGTACTCCAGCTCTGCGCGACAATCGTCGCAGCTCCTTTTCTTCCGATCTTCGTGACAGTCGTATGGTGAAGAAACTGACTTGAGAGGAGATGGAGGAGAGACGGAAAAGGGGTTTGTGCTTCAACTGCGATGAACAGTTCGTGCGTGATCACCAATGTAAGAAGCTGTTCTGGATTGACTTGAAGGAGCCGATTGAGGAAGGGATTGATAATTCAGATTTCGTTCTTGATCAGCCAGAGATCTCTTTGAACGCAATCACTAGAACTCAAAATCCTCAGTCCATGCGTTTAATGGGATGCTGGCAAGGAGGAGCCGTTCTGATCTTGGTGGATTCAAGCAGCACTCACAGTTTTGTTTCCGCCGATAAGGTTGCTGAGTTGGGAGCTATGGTAAACAAACAGGGTGGGTTGAAGGTAAATGTCACTAATGGGGACCAGTTGTGTAGCCCAGGTATTTGTAAGGGGACTCCGATCCTACTAGACTCCCACTCTTTCTCAGTTGATTTATTTATCCTTCCACTAACTGGATTCGATATTGTGTTGGGAGTTAACTGGCTTCGCACTTTGGGACTCATTCTATGGGATTTTGCTGTCATGAAAATGTGTTTTAATCGGCAGGGTTTCTTAGTCGAATTACAAGGAATGGATTCCACTGGTTCTACCAAACAATCAGATCTTTATAGCCTACTGAGTTCCTCTGACTCTGACAATCAGCTGCAGAAATTATTGACAGAGTTCGCTTCTGTGATCAATACACCAACCGGATTACCCCCCAGCAGGGCTTGTGATCACAGGATTCCACTGGAACCAGGAGCAAAACCTGTGGTTGTCCGTCCGTACCGGTATCCGCATGGGCAGAAGGATGAGATTGAAAAACAGTGTTCGGCCATGCTGCAACAGGGAATTATCCGTCCTAGCCGATCTCCGTTCTCTTCTCCGGTGATTTTAGTTCCAAAGGTAGATGGGTCTTGGCGTTTGTGTGTCGATTACAGAGAATTAAATGTCAAAACCATCAAGGACAAATTTCCTATTCCGATGATTGATGAATTACTAGACGAGTTGGGGGGAGCTAAATTCTTTACCAAGCTTGACTTATTATTTGGATATTTTCAAGTGGGCATGCATCCTGCAGATATTGAAAAAACGGCCTTCCGAACACATCATGGCCATTTTGAATTCCTAGTGATGCTGTTCGGATTGTCAAATGCACCCTCCACTTTCCAGGCTTTGATGAATGAGGTATTCCAACCTTATTTACGCAAAATTGTTCTTGTGTTTTTTTGACGACATTCTGATTTTCAGTCATTCTTGGGCCGAGCACCTTCACCACCTGCGATTGATCTTTCAATTATTGGTGAAGCATAAGTTGTTTCTTAAACGCAGCAAGTGTGTCTTTAGACAGACTCAGGTTTCGTACTTGGGTCACGTAATCTCCCACCAAGGAGTCCAAGTCGATCAATCCAAGATTTCAGCAGTTCTGGACTGGCCCAAACCCACCACGGTGACTGGATTAAGGGGGTTTCTAGGGTTAACTGGCTATTATCGCGACTTTGTCAAGGATTATGGCATCATCGCCGCTCCTCTCACGGCTATGTTGCGAAAGAATAATTTCCGCTGGACTGACGAGGTAGTGGATGCTTTTGAAAAATTGAAATTTGCAATGACTTCTACATCAATTCTAGTACTTCCTAATTTCGAGCTTCCATTTGTCATCGAACGCGACGCTTCTGACTCTGGAATAGGTGCTGTTTTACTCCAACAAAACATGCCAGTCGCATTTTTCAGTCGCTCCTTGGCAATCCGCCACCAATCTCTTCCTGCATATGAAAGGGAATTGATCGGACTTGTGAAAGCAATCAAGCATTGGCACTCTTACCTCTGGGGTCGCGAGTTTGTGGTCCGGACAGATCATTTGTAACATCCCACCCCGACGGGAAGGGTAGAATAGTAATTTGGCAAAGGATGAGAGTGATTGGAACTAATTAGGATTGTTCATGCATACTAGTATTGGTAAACAGTGAAATTTGTGCACATGAAATATCTGTACATGCATACATAACATTCCCGGTTTTTATGCCTAATGCAATTTTATTGTGAATAATGTGAAAATTGTGTTTGAAAAATTTATTGGACTGAGTTTTTGTGTGGTTTATATTTTATGGGCTTTTTAGGAATTTTTCTGAGAAACTTCCCGGACCAGAAAAATCTCCAAGTGGCGAATCGGTTGATTTTCGGTATCGAAAATTTCTATCCAATGGTTGGATACATTATTTTGGGCTTGAAATTAGGACCATTGGACTTGAATAGGCAGATTTTATTAGGTTTCTAAATAAGTCCTATTTACAAATTTGTCTTTAGCTTATTTTGTCTTTTTGTTCCATATGCCACTTGTCCTCACCATTTAAATGCTTTTGTCTTCTTCCTCTCCTTGTGCTTTCGGCTACTTCAATGTTAAGGAATAAAAGAGAGGCATTTTTTTATTGCTTTGGTCCAAAAGCAACCGAAACCTTCATTTTTTTACAATCTCCATCGATTTTCTCCTTCTCTAAGTCACACTTCCTCCAACCTTAAGAGCCCTCCTTCATGCAACCAAGCTACTTTCTTTCCATGATGAACTTACACATGCATGGTGTTAGAAGAGAGTGGAGAAGGTGTTGAGTTAGAGGATTAAGTAAAGAATTGAAGAGATTGAAGTTGGAAAAGCTTGATTAGGTAAGGTTTATGTTAAGCTTTCATTATGTATTTCATGAATCATGGTTGTTAGATGCATTCAATGGGAGTTATTGTTTATTAATCATGATTTATGATGCTTTAATGTTATGAAATTTATAGCTTGAATTGTTGGGTAAGGTTATGTTGAGTATGATTTGATAAAGTGAGCATGAATGATGTGGTTTAG
>JANSVB020000183.1:234824-246230 GCA_025504935.2 Erythroxylum haughtii
GAACCTTTATCGTGGGATACGTGTCGGAATGACCTTCGGGCGTCCCGATGTGTACCCTACGATGAGGGGGCGCTACACTTTTGGCTCTTAAAGCTCTTAGCAACTTTTTAATGTCCCTAACATCCTTCCCACAATTCATATGTAGTATATTTATACTCAGCATAACCTAAAATAGTTGTTAGAAATGAAAGTTAATTGTTATAATGATTAATAACAATAAAATTGGTTAACCAATATGATACATTTGTTGATCACTATATCAACCAATATTGATACAAACTCACCAATACATAACATTTTTGCATTTTAGATTATATTGTTCAACCACTTAAAGATATTAATTGACTTTTATGTTGACCAATGCACCAAAAAATCACATTATACATTTACGTTAACTTTCAAGTGACATTGGTCGACCATTGTCGTGATCGACTAATATGTCCAAAATAAGTTTTTTTAATTTTTAATTTCTTTTAAAAAAATCAAAATACCTCTCTTTGATAAAAACTTAATTTAAAACTATTTCAAAATTTTCCCAAATATTTATTTAAAAATTTAAAAGTTTTCTTTAAAGAATAAAATAAATTTCCTTTTGGTTATGAAAGGATTTATTGCATTATATCCTATATGTAAATGGTCATGCAATAATTGAAGCCCCAATTTATTGAAATAATAAAGATAAGGTTACAAAAAAGATTACAATGATTTGCTTAATTGTTGATATGCTTATTACTCCTTGTTTTTAGTTATTCATTTAAATTACTTATGGGCTCCACTTTGCTCATTTTCTCTATATTTTGATTGCTAAATTGATTCAATTGACTCTTTTATTCACTTTACCTTTTTATTGAAATTGATCTTTTACATACCTTGTATTTTTACGTATTTATGTACTTCGTGTAAATTTTATCTACTTAATATTTCACTGTGATAGTTGTGTCTTTTCTCTTTGTACCATACATCACTCTTATTATTGTCTCATTTAAATATGGGTCTACTGGAAACAGCCTCTTTACTATGTAGGAGTAAGGCTGCGTACTATCAGACCTCCCCAGAGTCTGCTTCATTGCGAGACTTCAAACTGGATGATGATGATGACGACGACAACACATTAACTTACTAATATCACTCAATGATAAAACAAATTAGTAATAATATATTTTAATATTCTAATAGATATGAGTTAGAACTTAACTTATTCCAGCATTGATTTGTTATCATGTCAAACAAATAAATATTTAGTTTTTAATAAAATTAATTAACATTAAATATTATTATATTTAATATAAGTAATGAGATATAAATATCATATTTTTCTGGTTTATTATCCTAATTACCTCTTATAATGTGACTCCTCAGGCATCATGAAAGTTAACAGGAAAAGTTAAAAAAATGAATTATTCTAAATTTTTAATGAAATATTGGGATTTTCTTGAGTTTTTAAAATATATGAGATATTAGTAAAATTCATGAAACTATATAAGATAAAAGTTAATGGCATTTACCATTTACCTTTTAATACTTAATATAATTATGTTTTTGATATAAATAATAATATTTTATAAATATGTTTAACATATACCTTTTATAATTTACTTCCTCAATTATCTTACGTCACACCTTAATTAGTTTTTAAAAACCCACTGGACAAGCTAAACAGAACACCCGTTCGACGCGTAGCCTAAAAACAAACAGGAAAGGCAAAGACGACGAAGTAATAATGTCAATTTAACTCCGTCCATTTCAATTATCTCCGTTTCCTTCTGTTTTCCACCACTCCAAACACCAACTCAACAAGAAATTGGCTTTTCCTTTTTGTTTATTTCTCAGCTTCAGCACATACTCATTGCCTAGTTTTCTTCTAATTGACTGCAAATCAAGTCTTCAACCGCAAAAAACCCTGTCTCCTACTAAATCTCAAGTCCATTATTATATGCGAGTCTCTCCGTCGAACTCTTTCTCAGGTTCCAACTGCTTTCCGTTTTTTCTAACTGTGATTTTGCTTCAATATCGGCTATCAACTGATTCCACTTAATTGATTATCGCTTACGTTTTCGTAAATTTTGTGCAAGTTTTCTGTGTTACGAGCTGTGAGCTTGTTTTAGGGTGGATTTGATGATAATTGAGTGTGAGGAGATGGCCGTGTGTAAAATATTTCTGGGACGTATTACCTGTTAATAATAGCATATTGTTTCTGGGTTTATTCATCTGGTGTTGGGTTTGAAGAGAATGCCATCGAGCTCCAAACATAGCTTTCAAGTCTTATGCTTTGTTTTGTCCTGTTCTTTTAACACATAAATCGGGTTCGTGGGTTTCAAGAGGTTTCTGTTTTCTCAAGTAGTAAGACGGTAGAAAAGTTAATTGGAAAATGGTTGCATCTGTACCATTGGGTCCTGTGGCTTAACGGGAGAGAGAGTTAAAATTCTCCTCCTCCTCCTCCCCTAGTTTCCAGTTCTGGTAGAGCCTTTATGCTTTCCTTTGTACCCAAAAACAAAACAAAAAAACCGTTTCTGTTGGCTTTTTATTCACTTGTGTTTACAATTTCGTCAGCGGTATCGTTGCTGACTTGTCTGCATAATAATATCATAGATAGATGCCAACTGGCAGGAAGACATTAGTTTGTACTTTGTATTTACTTTTTCTAGAAAGGATTATTTGTTTTGTTGCTCAAAAGATTATGAAGGTTTTGCAGACAAAAGATTGATTTGTGAAATCATTTGACCTAGCTCACAGGACTACATGCTTATGGATCAACAACAGGTGGACAGAGTAAATACTGACCATATTATTGACATAAGGCATGGTGGTGATGCCTCTACGTCGACCTCCTTTGAAACACATCCTTGCAATGGCTTGGACTCATCCGATCATGATCATGGACATACCACAGCTCAGGTGGATGTGGCTCAGTCTTCCACATCTTCTTCTAATAGATCGAATGTTGACTCCTTTTCTTTTTACATGATATTGATGTCCGTCAAGCTAGCTTACACAATGATCCTGATTATTTCATCTGCAATTGTCCTGGTGGCCTCAGGGCATGAAAAGCCACAAAATCCTTTGTTTGTTTGGATTGTTGGTTATACAGCTGGATGTGCTGCGAACCTCCCTCTTATTTTTCGACATTATTTTCTACCTTATCCTAGGTAAATGCTCATATCATTTTCATGTAACGTATTATCCCTAACTCCATGATGTAAAACATATGTTTCATTTTGGTGATATATCTAGCTTGTGTTTCTTATTGTTTCCTTGCTACTTCATTTCCTGTAATTTATTTCTAATGTTTTACTTGTCTCTGATTTTGAAATTTTAATTCATAGAAAATTACAATTTCCTGGAGTCTAATAAGTTCATTGATGCAGATTGTGGTATTACTTTTGTTTGCATTATTATTGTTATTATTGTTTTACACTACTGTGTGAAGATCCCTACAAATTCCCAAGCACCGGAACAAATGATTGTAAAAGTGATTCTTATTGTCTTATGCTGTTTCTTTGTTCTTTTTTCTGTTCCTTCCACTTATTCAACGTATGGACACATAAAAGTTCCCTGGAACATTATTTTTGAAAAAAGTGTAGCATGTGGTCATACTTAATAGGAATTTCTCTTGTAACGTCTTGACTGTTGCTATTATGATCTGTGTTTTGTACTTAAATAAATGTTGTGATGCAGTAATTTATATATAGTTTGGAATTAAAGAATGAATTTTTGCATTGGGCTGAAGTAAAAGCTGATATCCACAATTTTGAATCAACTTTTCTGCTGTATACTTATATTGGGATTCCATCAGTTAACGATATTTCTCATTCATATTTTTAGGTTATGTAGACTGGTGGATCGATTTAAGTGGATATTGGGATTCTTCTTTGCCTTTTGGTTTATTGTAGGCAATTTCTGGGTATTTGAAGAAAAATCATCTTCAAAATCTTACAATTTGTATAGGTAATTTGTCAAGGTGCCTGGAAGATCTGTTGCTTTATACTAGGATTTACGATTGAAGTTAAACTAATGAATTTTTGCAGGTTTTGTGTAGTTTTACTTGTCATTGACTACATCAGGTATACTGGCCCCCTAATCCTTCATGCTATTGTAATATGCTGCTGTTGGAGACGACTCAAGAAAATTGGAGGGGCCCCTCTTGAATCCATTGATGCTCTGCCAACGTATAGATTTAACTTACAGAGGACTAGAAGTGACTGCAGTGGGGCAACTGACGGAAATTCAAATGAATTTGGGTTTGTGGCTGTTGGAACAGACAAGGAGCGTGCTCTCTTCAAGGATGATGCTGTAAGTTGGGGATGTTCCGTTTTGCAAGTCTGAGAAAACATGATTAAATGCTGCATTTTGTGCCCACACTTCCTTTTTTTCTGTCACGTGGTACAGATTTGTTGCATTTGCTTGGCAAATTATGATGACAATGATGAACTGAAGGAGCTGCCTTGTTCCCATTTCTTTCATGCCAATTGCGTGGATACATGGCTCAAGATCAAGGCATTCTGTCCACTTTGCAAATGCAGCGTTGGCAGGCACATTGCAAATTTACCATTAGAGACTAACTCTGGGCGACAGCTAAGTTAATTGATCAAGAAATCCACCCTAAAAATTTGAGATGTATATTTAGAGAAATGAGGGACAACTCCTAACTAACTGTTGACAAGCGTGGTTATATTTCTACAGAAAGGCCAATGAAATCAAACTGTGTGACAAGCTTAATGGATGTAAATATTGAACTACCGGCTGTAGTATCGGTGGAGTGTAGAAAAAGCTTGAATGTTCCGAGTGTTGTTCCCATGATGTGATGCAAAAGAAATTAAAGTCTAAAAGAAATATTGAGAAAAATTAGTCACTCATAAATTTTAATTTGGTGGGATGAGGGTTGAGAATTAAGCTGGCAGAAAAAATAAGAGTTGAAATTTAAATTGTGTTCGTATTTTTTATTAGGTTAGTAGTATATGTTACTTATAGATATTCCAATTGTATAGGATTTATATAATTTTTATTATAATAGCATTTAATTATGTGTGTGTGTAGGTGTGCATGTATATATGTATTAAACTTTTCATCAATAATAAGCAATCTAGAATTTTTCTATAAACTTCATTTTTCAATTCGAAGATGTGATACTTTATTCTAAGAGTGATTTTTAGACTCTATGAGTGATTCTTGATTTCTTATCTTTCATTCTTTGTGCTCATCACAAAATTCTAGCAACTAAAATTCTAATTTTAAGCATATTAAACCTTAGAATACTAGCTTAATATTAGTCAGATTTCTAATTTTGTAAGTTTTAGCTACTAGTTAATAATTCTTCTATTTGTCCTACATTAATTTAGTATTAGAGTTTTGAACCACAATAACGACACATAATGGAAGGACATATAGACGAATATTCAGTGACCTAGAATAAGATGAAATACTTTTGAATTTTACAAAAAAAATAAGGCATCAGTGACCTAGAATAGACAAATTTTAGAGAGGCTAGACAACTTTGAGATACATTCCCTAAAAGTTAAAACTCTAATAAGAAAAAATGTTATTCCAACTAACAACATATAATTGATGTTGAACGTAGGGAACATGGTAATACTCAAGATGAAGATATTGGTATTGATTAACAGCATGGAGCGTAAAGGAAAATCTTTGCTAAAAAATCATGCACTGATTTTAATTCATCGAATTTTGTAGGTACTACTCAGAGGAAATGTTTATTATGGGTGGTAAAAATAATGACACATCTCTTTTAACTAATCAATTAAAATCTTCAAGCCTACATATAGATTTGCTTAAATACTTTATAAGGTGGAGAATTTGACAGTGGGAGATGGTTGAAGCATTAAAATGATGAAGGAAAACAAAATGAAGTGGATTTTTTGGCAAATCCTAAAGTTGAAACAACTAAACAACAAACACTTACAAATCAAAAAGAAAACAGGCTGGAATAATAAGGCAACATGATGAAAAGATTAACAACAACCTGATATAACATAATAGGGTGTCGAAGAGATTAACTAGCAACTACTTGGGATTCTGAAGCTTGTTAGTTCAAAACTTGATGATATCCTTAATGTCTTTTATAAAGATTATATTATAGTGGTGATGAAAGAAAAGTAAATTTGAATGAAGATACGAAATTAACACAACATATGAATAAAGGAGAAGTAGTGAATGCACTTGCAAAGTCAGAATTCATCAATGATGGCAAGTTAGTGCATCTAATTACTAGAGGTAGCAATAAGTATGTTCTTAATGACTATGTTGTACAAAAACTATGTGATTTCGTTATAAATCCATTTGCAGGTCAAGAATTATAATGTTATCCACTTTGCTAAACTCCTTTAAAGAGATTGAACGTCTCTAATGATTACTTTTAACTATCTTCTTTTATCACGACGTGAAATTTACAAGTTATTTTTTGAGAACTTTATAGAACACACTGAATACTAAGCTTCAATTTTCAAGTTCTTTTTATTTTCAAACTGATGGACAAACATAAGTGGTGAATAGAAGTTTGAGAGATTTGTTAAGATATTTGGTTGGTGAAAATGTAAAAAAAGGGACTTAATTCTTATTATGGCAGAATTTGCAGACAATAGTTATATAAATATGTTTACTTGTAAGAGACCTTTTCAGATAGTCTCAGAAGTTTAACTAAAGATGCCTATTGATCTAGTACCTTTATCACAAACAAGATGAGTTAGTGTTAAAGCTAAAGGTTTTTCTTAAAGGACATCTTTAATGAAATATGACGAAAGATAATAACCAACAATTTTTCTTATAAAGAATATGCTGATCAACATCATCAATCATTGAAATTCAATGAAAGGGATATGATGATGGATAGGATTCGTCGAGAGTTTTTTCAAAAAAGAAAATATAAGAAGCTTCATTCACGAAATGTTGGACCTTATAAAATCATCAAGAAGATAAATGCCAAAACTTATGTTTTAGAATTACCAAGTGACATAGGAATAAATCTTATCTTTAATGTTTCGAACTTAACTATTTATCATGCACAAGATGATGATCAATCCCCTACTACTGCTATTAGAATTCCAACCATTCCCCATCTTAAACAGAAGATAAAGGATGTTCTTGAGGAACAAATTGTAACTACAAATATGGAGGATATCAACAATTTCTTATCAAGTGGAAAGGAAGATCAATTTTTGACAGTACCTAAATTTTACAATTTGAATTTCAGAAGTTTAAACTAGACTTATATGATCAATATTTATCACATTCTATATCGAAGATGACTTCAGACAAGCCGGGAAGAATTGATGCAAAAGAACCTAAAGTCTATAAAATAAATAAAAAAAACACAAACTTTAGGCTAAATGCCCAATTTGGGGCTAAACGTTTTTGGGTTTGATCAATTTGGACCCAAACATTTTAACCTGCTCAATTAACGTTTAAACGTTATCGAATTTGTTCAATGTTAGGCTATTTTGGATGGAAATCTGGCAGTTTTATACACACGTCGTTAAGTCTAAATGAGGTACCATATGTGACACCTTCTTTGTAATATGAATTGATGACGTGGTAAAAAATCTAAAGATCAATTTCATTCTTTTTTAGAGAGAGAAAAGGTATATCAGAAATCTTCAAAGAAACTCTTTCCTCACTCTCCATTCCTTCATATTTGGTGTCTGGTATTTTCCTACAAAGAAAGAAGGATTATAGAGAGAGAAATCTATAACAAACCAAAAAAAAGAAGGAAATTTTGACGTTATATACAAAAGGTTTAAAGCAATGGTCTTGACGAAGTTTTAGGGAGATAGAGAGGCGAAGAGAGAGGTTTGTTCATTTAATGAGGTTTGTCCTTTAAAAAAATGCCCAATTCATACTTTTGTGTTTTTTTACTAGTATTGTTGAATGTTATCTTTTGATTATCGTTTAAGAATTAGTGTTGATTTTTATTACTAATGTTTGGGTTGTAGATGGAGAATTATTTTGAGAGTTATATGTTTTTTTCCTTCTTCTTTGTTAACTTTTAGGTTTCTGGTTCCTTAGGTAAGGGGCATTTGAAATTTGTTTAAAAATATAGGAAATCTTAATTGTTGGGTTTGCATGAACAAAGAATTTATGCTAAGGTATGAGTATAGTCAAACCAGTGGTCTTACTCTTTAAATTCTACCATCCTATGTAAACACACACTTAAGTTAGTGGGATGTAATGTAAGCATTGTCCAACTGAGGGTTAAAGTATTAAAGATGGCTCAACATGGGTTATTTATTTTAAGTGTGGTGAAAGTTAAGATTGATTGTAGGAAACATTTTTCTTGAGATATTTTTCTGTTTATTTATTTTTTGTTATAACTAGTTTGTGTTTGGTAATATCAATTGCAAACTAGCTTTTGTATAACATCTCTTAAAGTAGTGCACTTTTCGTTTCACAAAATGGTTTATCCTCTGACATAGTGACATAAGATCACCTGGTTGCCATGTCTATTTAAACATGCATTCCTTCACATAAAATGATAATGCTTGCTTCATTTCAGGTATAATGCTAGAGAACCATTTTGAAAAATTGCATATTTGAGCATAACCTTTTTAAGTTGATGGTAGAGGATCATACTGCTTAGTGTGATTAGTGGGTGCTGGTAGTATTAGTGCTTTGTACCCGCATTCCATACTTTTATCATTTTATCTTCTTTTATTTATATTATTTAAAGTGAACGTCACAAATGCTTGTTTGTAGGGTTTTACATTTTA
The DNA here is from genome assembly GCA_025504935.2 of Erythroxylum haughtii. Taxonomy (NCBI): domain Eukaryota; kingdom Viridiplantae; phylum Streptophyta; class Magnoliopsida; order Malpighiales; family Erythroxylaceae; genus Erythroxylum; species Erythroxylum haughtii. The sequence continues at coordinate 243,542 of JANSVB020000183.1, forward strand.
TCTTGACAGGTTTACAGTCTTGTGAAGGATGACCACAAACAAAGCAAACCCACTCACAAGCTCCTCAATAGTAGATCACTGCTGAATTAAAATAAGTATTTGCATTTATGCTTTGATTGTTCTATGGACATAATGAAGGAAGTTAATTTGCATAGCTAGGCTTTTAGGAATTATGAAGTCCTATTATTTCTTAAAGGGCCATAATTATATGCTTAAGTTTCAACTTCCAATATCCGAAGCCATCCAGCTCTTAAGTTGACTTTTGTTCATTATTTTAACATTATCTTTCCTTACAAATATAAGCAATGTTTGCAGAGTCACTCACAAAAAAATTTCAGTTAAATCCACTATAGCGTTGAACCCCATTACAGTGTAATATCTAATAACATTATACACATTATACACATGCACCAGCGTCAGTACATCTTATAAACCCATTACCAACATTGTATCAATATTTCGGGGAATTAGTATATCAATCCCCTTATTGAGTTCTTCAGCATCCCACGAATAAGTTTCCACGTCCACATGTCATGAATATTGAAGGCATATTAGGTCAATCAGGTTGTCATTTTACTGCCTTTTGGCGCTAGGGTTGCTTATCATTGAATAAGCACATAGGAATTCTAAAACATGTAACTTTTAATTTATCTGAATTTGTACTTTTAAAACACATTTAATGATCATGTTTTTTGGAGGGTACATGAAAAATGACAAACTATACGTTATTTATACGTTATTTAGTTGCGATTTTATATGAATAATTGTTTCCTCTTAAAGTTCAGAACCATCTAACATAATATATCAACATATAAATTTAGAAATGAATATTTATTTCTCATGGAATATGTATTTCTCATGGAATAAATAAATAAATAAAAGAAAATGGCCTTACTGATGCAAGGCTCCGAGGTTATGATAAATCGCTTGATTAAAGTCGTTGCCTTTAAAGCCACTGACCAACCACGAGATGTTTCCATTAAGCTTAAATGAAGCTACTCTGTGAATCGAATCTCTAGCCTGGGCTAGTCCTTGTTCCATCTTTTTGTCTCTACTAATTGTCATCGCTTTTCTCTACTGCAACTCGCATATAAAGTTAAAAAAATAAAAAATCACGTTAAATTTGCACCCAAAAAATAGAAAATAAACAAATGTGTGGCAATCCTATTGTTACTAACAATAGCAGTAGTGTTTGTGGATCTGTTGATGGAAGAACCATTGCTGACTTGTTGATATGGTCTTCAACCCATTAGGAATACCTTCACCAATGAATGTAGGACAGATATTTGAATGCTCACTCGGATTAGTAGGAAGTTTTTGTCCTTTATATGGAAATCAGAGGGCAGGGATCCATTCCCTTGACTCGTACTGATGAGAATTTGACTCCATAAGAAATTGAACAAAAAGCTGCAGAATTGGCCTATTTCTTGCGTATCCCAATTGAAGTATTTTGAAATGAATTGAAGAATGAACATTTTCTTAGTAGGAGATAAAAAATCCAAAAGTTCTCTTTTTTTCATTCAATCTTCATGAAAATGAAGAAATTTTAGCTTCGATCTATGCTAAGGTTTTAGACGAAAAGGAAATAGAATTTTTATTTGAATACTTTTTGTTAACCAATTTTTTGGAAATTCTGTTTTTGATAATTGAACTCCATTATAGGTGCATTTAACATGCATTTCTCTATTCCAATCTGTAACATTTTCAGACCATTCGAAAATTGAAAAAATAGCATACGAATGATATTCTTAACTATTATTAATAAAGTAATAAAATATATTTTCTAAGACTGGAGTGGGTTAATAAAATACACCCTCTTATTACTTGGGAAAATAGGATGCTATCCCAAACTTCGACTATTTCCATCGGGGCTTTTTCTTTTTTCTTTTTGTCTTCTTCTTTTCTGTTCTCAGCTTTTTTTTTCACTTTATTTTGATTTATCCTCTATATAAATAGAATTCGAAATCATGAATTAGACATTTTTACATATCCAATTTAGAAACATTATTTTCATGAATTCAGAAATATCAAAATAAAAAAAAGATTTGTATATTCTGTCCTTAAAAGGGCAAAATGAATATTTGCTTGAAATAGTTTCCAAATAGGTATTTGAACCTTTCGAATTGATATGAAGTATTAACATTATATTTGATCAAGAGGAGATAGATTGTGAACAAATACAAAAGAAGAGGAAATAGAATCGAATTTTTTTTACATACTTTATAAGATATATTCTTTACTGATAAAAATGGCATATATACACAAATCAGGCAATAATATCAGAGCTCCGTGATTTCTTATGAAAGAAAGAAAGAAATTGACTAGTAAAAAAAAATAGGCTTTCTATATATGCATCGTTCAAAAAAACGATTTTTATCAATTGTAGAAAAAAAAACTTCATAAAAGTCGAAATATGAAGAAATATGCCTATATATTTTAGTCTATAGATAAAGAATCTAATTGATTGATAGAGGAAGCCCCTAAAGATCAATTAGTGAGATTTTTGATCGTATACTTTGGATCAGAATTGGGAGGAGTACTGCCTGATCGTTCTACCAACTTTGTTCCCCAATTTATATTCTTTTTATTATTGAAAATTCGATTTCAAAAGGAAATTAACATTCTTTTTTATATTTTATATATTAAAATTCAATATTTTTATATATTAAAATTCAATATTATGCAGAAA
>JANSVB020000183.1:265694-277059 GCA_025504935.2 Erythroxylum haughtii
ATGTGCACAAAATTCACTGTGTACCAATACTAGTATGCATGAACAGTCCTAATGAAGCCCAATCACTCTCATCCTATCCCAAATTACTATTCTACCCTTCCCGTTGAGGATGAGATGTTACATCTTGGTCTTCAACCCCCTCAGTTACTACGAACGCCCCCGATTGCATAAGGGGCGACACATGTGGTACAATGGCCAGGACAAAGTGTAACATCCCATTATCAACCCTAGGATGCTTTATATAAGAATTTATTGAGAATTTAGAAGTGCATTTCATGCATTATATGGCATACACATACACGTGAATAATGTTGTCATTCATGAAATAATTGTATATGCATTCATTGACATTTTTCAGGTATAAGTAATTTTTAATTTGATTAAAGTGTGAATTTTGGATTAATTATGTTACAAAATTTATTTGGTGATAATAGTTATTATTTCATAATTTTGGTAAATTTTAGGAAAGTTATTGAAAATTTAAGGTATTTAAAAATAGGAAAAATATTGAAATAAGAGATAAACTATGTAGTGACAAATGGATCTATTAATGTGTGACATATGGACAAAGAGTTAAGGGACAATTGGTTGCCTCACTTAGAAGACACATGTAACACATGCATTGGAGACATATGTCAAGCCTTAAAAAGGGATACCTAGGCATTAGGAAAAACGTTTCTATAGCTCCTTTCTTTGGTTTCACCAAAACCATCTACACTTACCTCCTTGCTTTACCATCACCGAAAACACAATCTTCCTTCTTGCTTTTCCATCACCGAAACCCATTATTTACTCTCCCCATTTATGGAATTTCTGTTAAAGGAATTAAAGTGTGAATCAAGTATGTAATGCTTTAAGTTTTATGATAGTGTAAATGATTTTTGTTGACATTACAAGAAAATAAGGCACTTTGTGACATTTTTAAAACATCACAAAATATCTAAAAACGTCGTAGAATGTATTTTATAAAACATCATTAAAAACTTTGTAGAATGTGTTGTAGGCAAAAGGCTTCTACAATATTTTATGTAAAAAAAAGTCATGGAAAACACTGACATTCTATGATGTTTATAAAAATGTCACTGAAATTTTGGACAATCCGTGACGTTTGTAGGAAACGTCGCGGATTCTTTCACATTCTGTGACGTTTTTAAAAAACGTCACGAAATCTCTAACATTCTGTGACGTTTTTAAAATGTTGCAAAATATGAAAGAATCCTCGACGTTTTATGAAAACGTTGTGGAATATATATAATCCGCGACGTTTTTAAAATGTCGTGAAATGTGAAAGAATCTATGACGTTTCATGAAAACGTTGCAGAATATATACAATCCACGACGTTTTTAAAACGTCGCGAAATCTACTACATTTTGCAAGTTGCAGAATGCCTCAGAAAAACGTAGCAAATAGTTTTTTCATTTTTTCAAAAATTATTTTAATTTAATAAGTTTTCAATTTTAATAGTTCTTTTTCTTTTATTTTTTCATTTTTCCAAAAATAATTTTAATAATTATTTTTTTAATAACAAAATTTTTAAATCTTATTTATTCAATAACCATTCAATATTATTTATTAATTTTTATTTATTTAATATTTCTTCAATTTTTTAGTATATCATTCATTTTAATAATTTTTAATGTATAACAAGAATTTCATACATACAGACAATTTATTATTTAATTGCAATTCCGAAACATGTCATAATATAGTAATTAATATAAACAATACGTCATAAGTGTTTAATATATCAATATGAGTACATATATCTAATCTAAACGAATATTATGTGTAAAACATAAAAGTTCCAAGAGCTTTTTTTGTTGTTTGACTTCGGTAGTTAATCGATCCTCCATTTGTTCAACTTTTTTATTCAATTTATCAACTTGAGACTGTAACTCCTGATTAACCTTCTTCGACTCCTCTAGTTCGTCTCAAAGTCTCTTTTTGACCGAAGTCTTCCCTTGTGGTCGAGGCCCAACTCCCATGCCAATGACATAATTTGATCTAGTACCCAAGACTTTGTCACACATTTCATCCACTGTCATTGGATGACCTTGTTCTATTGAATCTACCAGTTCCTTACACATTAGTTCCTGAAAAAGTAAGAATTAATTATATACACAATTTCAAATAGATTCTAATATACTTGTATATTTAATAAATGACATTGTTTTGAATAACTCTTTACACTTAGAGTGCAACTGACGTTTTTATTACGTATTTTGAGAAATGATATTGTTTATAACAAACCTGCACTTTAAGTGCAAAGGATAATGTTTTATTTTCTGAAACTATATTTTTGAACATTTTTTCACTTGGAGTGCAAAAGATAACTTTTATTGCATGAAATAATGTTTTGGAATTTACATATGCATAATCGAGTCATGTATGCTACCTGTATGTGTTCTCTTTTGGCTTAGAACCATGACAAGATTCCATTTTATTGGTTAGACCGATAAATAAAGTCGTAGTGCCTTACTTGATTTTTGTACTTAATATTTGTATATGATTTTATGATTATTGAGGTAGCAATTGGCCAATCGTGTGCTAGGTACAATAGATTAAGTGACCCCGTACCTTTGATGCTGGTACATAAAAGTTGAGTCTCCATATCGACACCTTTCTACAAGACTTACGGGTGATTGCACATCTAGAGGTTTGGTCATCGATAAGGTCATCACTTAGGATCATGACGTTCTTGTCGATTGTAGTCTGAACTCATCACAGATGATTATCGAGCCAACACCAAGAATCGGTGAGTTTACACACTAGTTTGGCTGACTAATAGCAATACACATGATTGTTTTGGGCTATTATAAGATTATTTTCCTGACGAGATTTGATTTATACATATGATGCTTTTCTGCTTTTATGTACTGGAACTAAAACCTATGTTCACTAGATGAGTGATTAATAGACTAAGACTATGTGGTTCCTAATTAATATATGTTGAGTCATAGGCTAAGCCTATATGTTTCTATATCATGTCTATTCACTTCATAGATGGTTATGTGCATGCTAGATGCGTGAAAAACCCACCCTTAGGTTACCTAGACCGTCTTGGTGTGTATTGGGTTCTATTTGTGACATGTTTTTCTTGCTCACTAAGTACATAGTGCACTCACCCCCTCCGCTTTCCAACCATGCAAGTTAATTTGGAGAGCTTGAAGCTCTGAGTGTATCATGCGATCTTTTGATATTTTTGGGGCATGCCGCACGTAGGTAATCTCTGTTTTGTACTTTTGTTGTATAATGGCTCATGAACTGTTTTTATTAAGTTGGTTATGTTAATATGCTTTATGATTTTATAAAATTAACTTTTGACTGTCTTGTGGTTTGTAAAAGACCTTATGTATGAACCTTTTGTACTCTTATTGAGATTGCTCTTGAGTGGACTTAAAAGTCTAGAAGTTGTGGTAGAATTTTAATGTGAATATAGAAGTATGTTTAAAACTGATTTGCAGGTGTTTTGACTAAGTTTTGAAAATTTTAAAATATAATTGTTATGATGTCCAAGTATTTTTTTTAAAATATTCAGTTACTCTTGCATAGTCGAATTAAAGATATTGTGAGTGTCTTTAGTCTGGGTATGGAGCAGTTGTCATATACCCGATGTGGTACCAGATCGTGACAGAAAATGTCACGTAAGGTACCCCATTAAGTATTAATGGCGCGTGTATAACACCACCAGATTTTCGTCCAAAATAGCCCAATATTGAGCAGATTTGATAACGCTTAAGCTTTAATTGAATAGGTTAAAATATTTGGCCCTAAATTGATTAAACCAAGACACATTTGGACCCAAATAGGGCATTTAGCCCAAACTTTAATGTGGTTAGATGAGAATTGAGCTCACATAAAAAATAAATGCTGAAATTTGAGTTGTGTTAAGATTCCTTATTAAATAAAAAGTAGTACTATATGTTATTTCGGAAATGCTATCTTGGTTATATAGGATTTATAAAAAAATTTCCAACAATAGGATATAAATTAGAAACCCTTTTTTACTAGAATAAAGGTTCTAAAAACTCTCTCTCTTTGTCTAAATATACATCTATATATATATTCTTTGTCAATAAGAGCAATCCAAAATTTTTTATAAACTTAAGTTTTCAATTAGGTGTAATGTTTTGTTCTAAGAGTGATTTTTAATTTTGTACCTTTCATTTTTTTGCTCACCATAAAATTATGGCAACGATAATTCTAACTTGCAGCATATTAAATCATAAAATACCAGCCAAATATTAGCCAAAATTTTAATTTTGTGAGTTTTAGTTACTAATTAATAGTTTTTTGAGTTAATTTACTCCTTAAAGTTCTTGAATCAAAGTCTTAGCTCCGAGTAAGTCCGTATGTCCACCGTGTGGTAACTTATCTTTTTGTTTTTTTTTGTATAGTTGTGTTGTCCTTTTTTTTTTTTGTTGGGTGGTTCGTTTTATTTGTGGGGAATGACTATTTCTTTAAGATCTCAAAATGTTTCGAGTCACTTGAGGTTTGAACCTGAATGCCTGTTTCGAAACTAGGCGTACAAAGGAAATCTAGTTCAACAAAACGCAAGCCCCAGTCCAGCCACTTAAAACACGATAAAAACTAATTGAAAATAAAATGTCTTCAACTTTTTTCTCTAACCCTCACTGTTATATCAACGACAAAGTAAAAGCAAGCAAGCAGTTCTTATTTATGGTATGGTTATTCTACTATCCAGAAACAAATTAGCAAGGGCATCGCTACAATGATAACTCAATCTAGTGGGAAGCTCAGGTGAGAATCCATGCAGCAAAGGCCAAAGCCATGATGACGCAATCTGCAGAAATCTTGGTCTTGGCTGCTCCATTGCTACTAGGAGTTGTCTTTGAGTTGGACTCAGGAGTAGAGGACGAAGAAGAAGAAGAAGAAGAAGATCCAGGAGAAGCAGTGGTTGGCGGGGAATCTGTGGTGGAGGTAGTGTTTGTTGCATCTGAGGAACCCGCTTCCCTAAAGATCTTTGCGTCTGGGGAGTCTGGTGGGAGATTCAGTATAGCTGCAAAAAAGGCACCCAACAATTATACTTTACCATAAAAATGGAGCTTGAAGGAAAGTTTAGAGGAATTACTTGGACAGTCGGAGACTTTGGCATCAATATTACAAGCAGATGGCATTTGAAGGGCTAGAGTGGTGTTGACGGGAAGCCCCGTGGAGGGGTCAGTGCTCTTTTTGATGAGAACGCACAAGCACTTAGGCTTATTGGCCTTGACTTTTTGGGCATCCTGACAACACTCTGGTGTTGGCTGATTGGCAGTGCCACTAACGAATGGTATGCAAGCAGCCAGATTGCCCAGCTGCTCTGCACATTCTTGTTCGTCATCTTGGATTGTTGCAATTGACACCGCAGCCAAGTATGCCACCATTCCACATAGAATTCTCATCTTTAAATCTCTTGCCCTTTTCTTCATCTTCCGCTTACTCTCTGCAAGGTTTTTCTTGCTTGCTTGCTTTCTTTTTACTCATCGCCACAGCTATATAAAGAGTTCAATGGATTACGTATTTATTATGAACATGGCCCTCTACCCTCTTCGTTTCAGGAATCAGGATAATGTAACACCCTACCCAAACCTTTTTTATTCTAGTTAGGAGGCTGGAACTGAACTGATTGAAGAAGGGTGTTTTACCTACTGCTGGAGTGTAATTTAATAAGACGTGTTAGCTACTAATCAATTCAAAGGTTAATCCCCTGTGTAAGCTAGACTCTGGATATCAGATCAGTGACAAGGCTAAAGAGAGTGTTGACAAGTGTTCCATATCCCAAGAAATACGGAATCCAATCAAACAATTAATTCAGCCTTGCAAATGCCAAAGCTATCCCCACCTGCAATTTGTTTCAGAAAGCAAATTGACTTTGAATGTATCGGTCTCCGACCAAAGGTTCATAAATTTCAGATTACATTTTTCGCCTAGTGTTGTGTGAAGAGAAAAACGCAGGTCGCAAATGAAGAATGGAAGATTAAGCAGGCCCTTTTATTTCCTCTAGTGACACAATCTTCAAGCATTTAATTGCTGACAATTGACAATTTAATCCACAGTAAGGATGCAAAATGGATTTTTAACCATATGCTCAATTTAAGAGATCAGATACACCCTTATTTCAAGCACAAGTTGGAAGATGGTGAGGTGATATGGCATTGGTTTGATAACTGGATTGATTTCAGCCCTCTTATACAAAGATCTGAATTAGCTACACTCAGAAACATAATTCTCATTGATGTTAAGAGTGTCTTGGCTAATACAGATGGGGAATGGGTTGGTAACTTTGGGAACTTTCAGCTGCTAACTGGATACCTTCCTATATTGTACCTGCATAGAGGAGAACGGATAAAATGATCTGGATACATCGTATCATACTAGTCGAATTTTCACCAACAGTTCTGGTCACAGCTTACTAATGCAACATCTGGATTTAGTTCCTTGGGCTATTGTCACTTGGAAGCAAGTTCTGTGTCTTAAAGTTGCGGTATTAACATGGCTAATGATAAAGAATAGACTAAAAACTAAAGACAGGTTTGATCCTATTTGTGTCCTTTGTAAACAATTGAATGAAAGCAGAGATCATCCGTTTTTTTGAAAGTAGATATAGCAAATCAGTGTGAAGCCGAATTTTGAGTATGTTACAGCTTTCTAACTTCAACTTTGTGTGGTATGAAACAGTAAATACAATCATAAGGTGCACCAAAGCAGGTCAAAAGAATAGCATTATCATCAAGACTTCATTTTTGTATGGTAATTTATTCCATTTGGAGAGAAAGGAATAGGCAGTTATATAAAAACGAGGAACAACAAAAACATCAACTTGTCGAACAAATTGTGAACTTGATTACAGTGGTTATTATTGCCAATGAGAAGCAATGTATAGTTAGCCAAGAACTTAAGAGTAAATTGGATGCTTTGGTGTAAATTTTTTTTGTATTTTGATGTACATCCTGTATAGTATAGTCTCTCTTGATTCTAGGTGTCTGATTCTTATTTAGGATGTGTAATAGCTTTCGGCTATAATATATTTTAAATTTTATTTTTCAAAAAAAAAGTGGATGCATAAACAAATTGTTCTGAGCAACATGTCTTGCTCAAGCAAGTATGAACAAAGGAGAATTACTAGAGGGACGAAGGAAATCAAAGAAATAAGATACAAATCCAAATCAAGAAGAAGCAACCGAGGTGGAATTATCATAAGTGGTTCCAACATGCTGGATGACAAATCCATAGATCTTTCGCTTTAGCTTCTCTATTTTTTCTGTAAGTTGGTCATTCCCTTTGGATGCAGCACGGTCCAACCAATCATTTACTCGCTTCAAATGAGATAGAACAGCTGCAATAGAGCTAGAGTTGAGAGACAACCCTTTACCTCCGTTGTTAGTACACTCGCCCAAAACACGGAAACCCGCATCAAGGGACTCCTCGATAAACATCACAAACCATGTTTGCATCTCAAGTTGTAACTTTTTAGCAAGTTCTACTGTTTCTTTCATTCCATAGCCTCTTGTCCAGACACCAACAATAGGATCAGAAACAGATGATAGAGTAGCCTTTGGTGACTGCCGTTTAGACAAACTTTTTGGTAGAACTTTCGGATGTTCATTATTCTGGCTGTTTAGAAGAGATACAATCTCAAGATCTGTAGCTAAAGCAGCTTCAACCCATAGAGAAGCTGATTTCGATTGGTCTGTTGGGATGGTATCGTGATCAGAAGAGTGGTTAAGGGTAACTGACTCAGCAATTGAAGCATATTTGCCAAGATCATTATAAACCTCAAAAAACTGATCGATGGTAGGTAGGGGATTCCCTGCCTTTGATACAGAAGAGAGTTCTGCAAATATGCTGCAATTGATAGAGGGGACAAAGAAATTAGGCTCACATCCATCATGGTGATTTTCCACAAAAAAGTTAGAAAACATTTTAGATTTTGCAAACCGAAATAAATTATCCTTGCCGATAATTATCATTACTGACAGTTAAGTCATCATTTTCCATTTCAAGAGCATTCATGATGATGAAATCAAGAACCAGAAAGTGAAATTCTTATGGGACTGAAAACCATATTTAAGAGGAATCACAAGATGCCATTTTGTATTCATTACCTTAAACACCTTACAATAGACTCAGTAGCAATTGCTTCCTCCAATGCTTCGGCCGCTGCTGTTGAAGCAAGAATTCTCCTTTGTGTAGCTTCCTGCAATTAGTAATCACAATAATAAAATAAACTTGTATCTTCTTAGAGATTTCAAAAATTTCTACTCCCTAGGTTGTGCACCTTTTCATCCTTTAATACATCCTTTTTAAGTTGCACTTTGTTTGGGTAATAGTATAAACCACGTGGTTAGGTCATGTTTGTACTAATTAAACTATTTATGTCAATCTCGTACTTGAAGAAACAAGCCATAAACTCCATTCCGAACCTTTCCAAGCCTTGCAAGTTCTCCAGAGACTGCTTCCAATGGAACGCTCCCATCAGTCCATTTCTTCTCGTGGACTTTGAATCCTAGAGATGCACAAGTTGACTGCTTCTGCTCTGCACTAACTTCAGTTGGTGAACTGGGTTTTTTTTTGTCCTTATTAGAAGAATCATCATCCTCATTTGATTGTCGATTAACATCACTTAGACGTCTAGAAAGTGCTGCCTGAAAAAGAAAAAAAATGATTGAACCTCACTGAAGTTAAATTTGAGTGCAAAACATGGGGTGCTCTGGTTATTTATCACTGATTTATGGTATAGTAGAAACAGAGGTAAAGCTAAATGAACAAAAATTCCAATAATGTAGAATCGACTACGGATTGATAGAGCACACAGTTGAACTTGTTCATATAAACAAGCTTCAACAAATCAATTTCTTGCAATTCTTAATAATTAGGCCGCACAGAAAAACTAAGTTGAAGAAAGTACCAATAACAACAACCCAATCACTGTACCAATCATAGCATTGAGAACATGAGAACACCAAAGGAATTGAATTGAAAATTACCTGAGTGCGCAAAATTGCTTGGATATCGGGCTTCTTCTTCACATCACCTTTCTCTTTCACTTCCCCTGCACCAGCTGAAGCAGGCGGAGTCTCATCCCAGCTCTTCCTCATGGTCTTAGCAGAACCCACAAGCGCCTCCGAAACCTTAGAAATTCCAGCAACTATTGATGCGATCTTCTTCTTCCCAGCTGAATCCGCCACCAAAGGCGACACCTTTAACCCTCCCGACAACCTTCTTCCCGGAGACAACGAAGCCCTCCTTGCGTTGGGCGACGCCTGCTTCCTCCCAGTCGGCGACGGTTGCCTATATCTCGACGGGACTATAATCGACGGCTCCCTAGCAGCCTTCCTGTTCTCCTCGCGAGCTGCCGCTAGGCTGGGTACCACACATTTGGACGGCACCGGAGACATCGATCTCTTCCCCTTTCCTACAGGTGACGGCTCCCTCGACACCGACCGTTTTGCTCCAGAAGGCGAAGAAAACCTCTGTGGTAGCTTGACTTCGTTGGAATTAGCAATATTTCCGTCGTTGTTGTCACGCGGCGCCAAAGCTTTCCTTGTTGCCGCAGCTTTAGCGTGTTTGTCGTTCTTAGGATTGTCATCATTCTTCGCCCTGTCATTCTTATTCTCAGTAGAGTACTTGTTGTTGGACAAATAGACTGAAATAGGATCTAAGGTGTACTCCGATTCAGCCACAGGCTGAATGAGGAAATCCTTTTTAGAGGGCAATAAGCGGGCAATCAGAGGCTCTGGGGTGCCAATAAAGGGGTGGCGACCGACGATTGGGCGGAGGCCGGAGGCCACAGGGACGGGGGAATCAAAGTGGAAGCGGTCGACGTAGACGAATTGTCCTAGCTGGAGGCGATTAGAGAGGATGAGGTCAGTGTCGCGGTCGGAGAGGGAGACGTAGGTGGAGTTGAGAGAGTCGGAGAGCTGGACGTAGAATCCGTGGCTTGAGAAGAGGTCCGAGCCGGCGAGGGCGGGGACGATACCGATGACTTGGAGGAGTGGAGAGCGGTAGTCGCCCGTGACACGGGCTGTTGAGTTCATAGACTGAAGCAGCTTTAGGAGGATTCCAGGTGTGAGAGCGGCCATTCTCGTACACAGACAATGTGTTACTCCAAAATCTGAACTCTTTATTTATTTCTCTGTCTGTGTGCGCGTGAGAGAGATGCGAAATGGAGTTCGCTGACCGTTACTAATTCGAATTCAAAACCTCCCTCCCTCCTATCCTATGTTTTTAATTTGAATTCTCCTGTTAACGTTAGTTACGTTCGGTAACGGAAATGCTTTTCCGTAACGTGATGCCCGTGGAGTTTATGTCTCCGACTCCAAGGAAGAGCGCTCACTCCCACGCGCTCCGCTTAGTAGATATTGACATATTGTTTTCCTTTTTACTTATATTATCCTTATGCCCGCCCAATATTGGAAGCTAGTGTTAATAATTGTAATTTTGCACTTCGATATTTTATTTTATTTATCTAATTAGTCATTCATGTGAATTTTAAAACTAACTCAAATAATAAATAATAAATTCAAATATCTTTTATATGCAAAAATCCCAAACAAAGAAATGTTACAAAAATTCTATAGAGTGGGTTAAGCAATATGAGGGTCAACATGGTCTTGTGTTACATTTTTTGGGTTTCATCCTTAAGAGGTGGAGATGGTGAATAACTAAGGGAGATTAATATGAAGTCGACTAAAAGTAGTTCGGATCAAGAAAGGAGTGACCTTAGAGAAAAGTTCAAGATGTCCATTCAGATTTAATCAAGAAATATTAAGATTAGTTGGAAAGAAGTAACCTTAGAGAAAAGTTCAAGAAGCCCATCAAGATTCAATCAAGAAATATTTAGATTCAAGATATATTAGAACTCATTATTTTATCTTTTATATAATTTATTGTTGGTTTTATTTACTTTAATATGGACTAAATTGGGATATTGATCTAGCTGGGATGAATCCTAAACTTGTTGTTTGAAATTAATTCTTTAATTTAATGCAAGATTTTAGTTTCCTTAAGAATTATTCATGCTTTCTTATTGTATTAAATTAAAGTAGCAAATGCAGAAGATTCAATATCAAATTTCATATATAAGGATTGAGAAATTATATGTATGACTAGATCAAAAAGTAAATAATGAGAGTTACATGGAACCTTAGTGTCTATTTGAATTGACTTATATCAGTAGAGCTTTTGTCAGTAGAGCTTTTTTGAGAAGCCAATTGACTATTTGACTGTCAATTAAAAAAAGAATTTTTTTTAAAGAGCTTCATACAGTAGACTATTTAACAACATAAAAATAAAAAATACTTTTAATTTTAACTATATTTTATTTTGTAATAAAAATTATTTATGCATATAAATATTATT
>JANSVB020000183.1:321634-332441 GCA_025504935.2 Erythroxylum haughtii
CATGCGAGTGAGAAAAGAGGTCGGGATCAGTTCGCGTCTGCATTAGAGTTTAATAAAAATTGTACTTTCTGAATTTTTTGTACAAATGAATATGTCATGTTGTAAAGTCAACAAACTGAATGAAATTGTATCTACAAAAAAGGGGCCCCGTGGTCATTGAACTCACCGATGATTATTATGTAAATTGTTTTCCGCATAATAAATAAAGTATGTGTATGTTTCAAAAAAAAAATTTATACTGAGTTTTGACTGAGTGATGTAGCACGCTACCCTCACAAGGCACGGGCTCGGATATCACCATCGATGTCGGGTTCGAGTCATGTGAGAGTGGGGTGTTACACAGCATGTTTAATCCATGCATGATACGGCATTAGAAAAATAAATAACTTAAGAACAAGATCAAAGTTTTATTGACTCCTTTGCTACAACTTTGACTCCTCTCTATTGTATCCTCTCAACGCTATTGTATCCTCTCCTTTATATTGTATCCTCCACTAATCCGATCTACCACTTGTTCTCCTTGGACAACTTAGTTAACAATATCCTTTGATGGTAAAGGAGAAGAAATATTGTATAGGTTTTCCTTTTATGATCAACTAGTTGAAAGAACCAAAATGAGCCACTCTCATTCCTAATTTCGGCTAGCTCATGAAAGAACCACTTCATGCAAAAACCAACCAATAAACCACTTCTTTCTTCTAATCAAAATGAAAGAGGGGGCAATAAAATGAGAAATTCTTATTTGTTTAATATGGCTAGATGAAAAGACAAAAGATCAATAACAAGACACTCTCATTTTCGATTATATGATGAAAGAAGGGAGAGAGAGTAACAAATGCACTACATCCTTCTTTTAATCAAAATGAAAGAGAGGCCAATAAATGAGACATTCTCATTTTCAGTTATATGATGGAAGAAGGGAGAGAGAGCAACAAATGCACTGCTTCCTTCTTTAATCAAATGAATGCTAAAAGGTTTATATGTTTTTCTACATGTCAACATTAAATGACCACCATTAAACCATTTAATGATGATGAAGCATGATAAAAAAAAACCCACCTTATATTTAGCAATTCAATGCTAAATGCCCAGATGTCCACTTAGCTATATAAAACCGAAATCTACATCATTGTAGATTTCGGTTTTGCCCTCCTTTTGTCTTTACAAAAATTGTTTCAATTTAATTAATCTAATTAATAAAATTAAACCAAAATCTAGCCCAATATTAATTGTTCATTTCTGGTTTCTAATTAATAATTAATTAGTGTAAGCCCAACATTTAATCATAGGCTTAAAACCCAATTTAATTAACTCTTAATTAAATTATTCCAGTCTTATTATTCTGAATCTAATTCAATCCTTTCCTTTTATTTTTCTTGTCGGTAACCTCTATTTATTTTTCTTACTTTGCTTGATAACCTTTCCTAGAAGCCAAGTGGAGAATCTAATTGGACTTATATAATTCAAGCTCCAATACGCCCGAAATAGGCTGCTATGGTCAAAAGAATTATGATAGAATTAAGCATGGCAACTGGAGAAAAAGTCTCCTTACAGTCAATACCCTCTTTTTATTATAGCCTTTAGCTACCCATCTATATTTAAAAGTCTCTACCTTTATATAAGAAATACATAGAAAGAAAGGTTTGAACAACCAAATATAAGAAAGAAATTTAGGTATACCAAATCATGAGATGTACAAAGTGTGGCCTTTAAGGACATAACCAAAAGAGGTATAAATAAGAGATACGTCATTTAACTTTAATAATGTATCTATTAAATTTCATAGTTTTCAATGCCATATTAATAAGAAACTGAAAATTTGAAAATTTAATAAGAGGTTGAGCCTCTGGAAAAAATCAATAAAGCCTATAACTAGGGGAAATTCAATCAAAACCAATAAATACAAGAATCAATCTCTCAACATTAGTAAGTAGGAGAAAGTTAAAGTTAGAAATCCGTAAGTAGAGGAAAAAGTAGAGGAACTTATAAGGCAAAGGTAAAGGACCATTAAATAAAAACCAAATTGAACCAAATTCATATGTTATTTCTAATGAATGAGGTAGAAGTAGATGGAAAGAAAGAAAAAGGGGGAGGATTTCAGGGCCTACAAATTATAGAGTGCAGTATAAAATATAGGTATAATGAAATATTATCAAATAATTATTGTATAGTTTGATTTCATTTACTTAGTAATTTTGTCACACATATTTGTAGCAATAAACACATTATATAACATGAATTTGGCTTAAGATTGACATATATAAGGATATTTGGTTTGAATATTGACCTTTGGATCAAATTAACAACTAATCATATAAGAGACAAATTCACAAATAAACACTAGAGGATTTTGTGACACTTCATCATCTCTAACAAGAAAAAAATAATAAAAGAAGACTTTCATAATTTATAAGTTAATGACATAGGCATTTTACCTTTATTTTTTAAGATCATACTACATTTTATCATTATTTTTTAAGATATAATGATACTACTTATTTTGTGTACATACAATTGATCACTTATGTTATTACAATATGGGAATATATGTTTGCGATAAGTTATTGCATATATGGATATGCATCAATCCTATCAATAAGGATATATATTTTTGTCTATTTGAATATGCAATAGATTATCAATATAGATACACAATATATTGCTAATTACTTCAATATGGAAATGCAATTGCTATCTAATAATGATGTACAATTGTACAAATGTAAAATATATATATGAAATTAATTGAGGAAATCATTGTGTGTGTGTGTGTGTATGTATACCAAATTATAATATCTTCATACGGATATGCAATATGTTGTATATAAGTATGATTATAATAAACCATGGACATTAAGTTGATAATTGTAGCATATTAATGCTCATAAACAATCATGTTAATCATAAAAATGGTACAATTTAGTACATTATTGATTACCTTCCAAAAAATTTAGGGCAAAATTTTGTAAACTCATTTCCACACTATAAACTTCTTATAAAGCTTCTTTATAAGCAATGCAAACAACACTATAGTATTGATATTACATTTCAATTTGCAGTAAATCATTAATTTTCATAGCTTTTCTCTCTTACCAATGGTAAGCTTTAACATTTCCTTCAACTATGACATCTCTTTTCACTTTTACCATGTTCTCTTTCAATTTTAGTTTTTTTGACAAATTTTACTTGATTTTGCCTCCAAAATACCAATTTCATAACTCAATAAGTTTATTTCTTCCTTTAACTTCTTGTTATTAATTTTCAAGAAATTAATTATAAGTTTCATTCTCTCCATCATATCTTCATCATACCTAAAAGAAAAAGAATTAACAAATGCATTCTTACGACCATATATTTTAATAATAATTTATACATATACTTATGAAAATTGAACTCCTACAATTTACCTTATATTGGAATCAACAGTAAAATTAGGGTTTTCAATTATCTATAATCTCTTTGCTTCACATTAACAAAATTCTTATTCACCACTCATTACTTTATCTCTTTCTTGTTGATATTGACAAATCCTCATATCTTATGTTTAAGTTTAAGGTGATGAAAAATTAATAATTCACTTTAATGATAAGAAAACATAACTCAATAAAATAATAATAATGAGTAAAAGTTCCCAATTAACACTACAGTAATAATTAGCTAATTTGCTAGTTAACATTATTAAATATCAAATTACAAAGCACACTACTAAATATGTTGGCACAAGAAGTTACTTGACTATCAAAAAGAAGCAAGAAACTCATTTAACACTTCACCATTCAAAAGTAATAGAAAATTCAATTTCTCCATTCCTATTTTGTGTAAGATAACTTGAAAAATAAATTAACCATAACAATTACATCAACAACTATTGATTAGTGATATTGGTTTTTTTACATAAAACCGTCACCTCTCGTCATTAATATTGATGGAGAATAAGAAACATATATATATGTTTATGGTTGTTCAATTAAAAGAAAGAAACAATGTGTTCAAAGTTATATTTATGCCCTGATCTTATCTAATAGTGGCTTCATGTGTTGACTCAAACGTGTGTATCTCCTTAAATACATGTATCACTTAGAGTCCTGGAGGTGAAAATTTTACAATTTCAAATTTTATTTAGTGAAAAAAAAAATTTAAGATATTGAATGTTCTAAACTATAAAATTTAATAAGTTCAAAGGACTTCTTATTTGGGAATTCTAATTATAATGTTTTATTATCATTAAAATTAAATGTAAGAATCCTCATTAATTCAACTCGTGTTGAAGGCATATAAAATATTTTCTCGATCACTTGAAGAGGATTACAAGATGCTTGCATAATCTGAAAAACTACATACTTAATCAACAATTCAAATATCTGAAATTATTTACTTTAATTCCACCTCTTGAGCATGCACTTCACTCCTTGTGCTACAACTAGATCCTTATTCTTTAACAAGCTTGATAAATCCAACTCACATTTTGGCTTGTCACCAAAATCAAATAACCCCTTATGCCTTTTAGAGTTACCTGGAGTAATGCTTTATGCATTTTCTCTTACTGATTCTCCTTTTCCACTCAAAACATATCCAACCGACTACTCCATCGATGATATGAGTCACTGGATGCATGATCTTGACCAAAGGCTAATGAGGGTGTCTATATGTGCAACATTATAAAGTATATCACCATTTCTGGTAGGATTGTTTGCCATGAGGAAGTAATCATTGACATGTAAACTCAATAATAGCAATAACATCCCAATAGAAGTCCTATTGAGACATGGGGTTAGGGGAGGTTCATAAGTAAAGGTTTATATTTGGAATAGAAAAACTAGATTATCTTAATTTACGTTCTTGATTTTGGAAAAAAAATTCATCAATAAAAGAAACTAAGTTTGATTTAGGTGAGTCACAGATGTCAACATTAAAAAGGACTCTGGCTTTGAACTTAGAGCCAATATAATTCTAGTATTATTAAGGACATTATGGCTATTCCTTAAAGTTGTTGGAGTGCTTTGCAAGTAGGCTCCATTGTGTTTTGAAAAAGGATTCAATGCCTACTGTTGGGATTTTAAATAAAAGAAGATGAATAAGATAGGATAAGATAAAGATTAAAGAATACATAACACTCTCATACTTTTATTATTAAACTTGGTTGCCTTATATAGACAAAATACAAAAAAACTAAAATAGATATTTCAGCCAACAAATTTGGCTTATAAGATAAGATTAAAGATAAACTAAGACTTATTCCAAAGGAATTTAAAAAACTCTAAAATTTTGAATTAATTATTAATATTCCCTGTTAATTTAAAATATCAAGGATGGAGCACTTCTCTCCTAATGTAATGCACTTCCCATCACCGTCTTCAAATTTGTTAATGCACATTATCATCAACTTATAGATATTGGAGCACATCTCTCCATAGCGCACTTCTCACCAATAAATCTAAAAAAGAGTTTCTTCTTCATCCACTTTAACCAAATTTGCATATTCTTCTTTTTTAAAATCTGCAATTCTTTTGTAGATGACCAAATCTTTTGCAGTTATAGCATTGAGGCTTTCCTTTATGGCAACTATATTCCTCTTCATGATTCCTAACTAATTCCTCAGTTTCATCCTGATCAAACACATCAACAACTTCAAAACTAATTCCATTGTATCCAAAAGCATGTTGTGTTGTTTCCAAATTCTTTTAATCTTATATGCTTTGCTAAATCTCTAATATGATTATCTCAGTTCTACCTCCTAAACTCTCTCTCCTCTCTTCAGTTTCATTCATCATAATATTGTTTTCTAATGACTTCTCGATGTCTTTCACCATTGAAACTTGGGGGTGAGCTATTGTTGAATTGCTAGCAACCATAAGAACATTATTTTTTGTATTTCCTCACTCAATCTCATAGTCCCTCAAGGATCTAAGCTCTGATACCACTATTGGGATTTTAAAGAAAAGAAGATGAATAAGATGGGATAAGATAAAGATTAATAACATTCTTATGCTTTTATTATTAAACTTGGTTGCCTTATATAGACAAAATACAAAAAACTAAAATAAATATTTCAGCCAACAAATCTGGCTTATCAGATAAGATTAAAGATAAAATAAGACCTATTCTAAAGGAATTTAAACAACTCTAAAATTTTGAATTAACTCTCAACACCTACAACCACATGCCTGTAAAATCAAATGGTGAGATCATTTGCATCATTTTCACCACATTCACTGGAGGTAAAGTGTGTTGATTTTCTCAGTTCACTTCGACGTTATTCGTACACTTGAAACAATACTTACTACACACTTGCAGCAATGATGTTATATTTTTGAAGATTGGAGAATCATTAATGGGGTTAGTGTGTGGGTGAATCTTTAATGACAATGAAGCACCTAGAAAGAAAACAAAATGAAGCAATAAGAACTAATGATTGGGAACTTGAATAAGAGAGGCCCAAAAGGAATGGAGAAGTGGAAGTTATGTTCAGCAGTAAAAAAGTTATAGGCAAAATGAGCTTTTGGTTTGAGAATCTCTAAGTGGGCAAGGAGAGAATGCAATGGTGTGATTTCTCCTTCTATCAACCTGTTATAGTGCCAATGTGTATACAAACCTATGCATCTCTAGAATAGGGGACTTCTAACAAGTTCCAATAATTCTTTTCTCTTCCAATTTCTCTTCTTAAAGTTTAAAGAATGTTAATTTTTAGTTTATAAGTATAATCTTGTGAGATAGTATGAGTGCATTAAAATATTGAAGATACATTTTAATCCTTAACATTTGCACCAAAATTTATGTTAGACTATAATATTTAAAGGATCCTAATATTTGAAGAATCATATAATATAACTACTAAACTAAAGAAACCTAATTTTTCGTCAAGTTTTCGTTAGTGTAGCTAAGTTGATAATTTCTTTTTTTAATTTAAAGGCGCATGTTAGTCACATAAATAGTTAAAGTGGACTGTTAAACAATGATGTTATTAAAAAATAAAGAAGAGGAATATAGAGATTCTACAAGAAATTTTATCTTTTTATTATATAAGAGAATTTGGTAGCAATAATAGGAAAATTTAGACTTTTCAATGCATTTATGAATGTGTTCGCTAGATATTTTGGAATATTTTATTTATAAATAAAATGTAGAATTAAGAAGGTCATATTATATAATTCTGTAAATGTTAGTCTTTTTTGTATATCGACAAACGTTAGGGACTAAAATGAAATTTGATGCAAATATTAGAAACTAAAATTTATCTTTTGCCTGCATTAAAATCAACAAAATTACATTTTAGATGAGCGAACCTAAGAATTTGGCTTCGACATAGCTCATCAACAATGTTCTATGACTTAAACTTGGTTAACTTAACACAAAAATTAAGTCTTAAAAATAGATGTGTTGATCTATGACTTAAACTTGGTTAACTTAACATGAAAATTAAGTCTTAAAAATAGATCCTCAATCAAACTTCTAAGAGAAATGGCTTATAGACCTTAATGAGCTAGGATGGCATGAGTTAAGGGAGCTTGTAACAAATCAAACTCACAAAATTTTATCAAACATATTGATTCATTTTCATTCATATCCACAAAAGACAATATGACCCTTTTACTTTGAAATGGATAAAAAGTCTAGGAAACAACATTTTTTGGGAAATTGAATGAAATTATGTTAAAAGAAAAGGTTGGCATGAAAGCCATACAAAGCTATTAGTTAAGAAGCTCAAAAATAGCTACTATGCCTAGGTTCAACGTAAAGCATTAATAGGAAAACAAGAATAATATAGCTACATATCCGTACACCATTCAGTGGATTGGGCTACATTCTCCAGTAGAGTTGATGCTTCAAGATAACAACATTTAGTCTAAACTCCAGTGCCTTCTGGCTATAGAACTACCTTTGAGTGATAATTATTAGCAAGGAGAATTTCCCTTATTCATATACGAATTTAATTAACCATCAGTTTCTTGTCAGTTTAAGGTATTTTATGATCCCTATTGTTCTTTTCCCTCCATATGGCATAAACACAATATTTAAAGTTTGTTTGGAGTATAATAGAGTCATTAGCCAATGGAATCATCCAATTACTTACCCATTGTATAATCTAGTACAATTCTTTACCATTACAAAACAAATTATGGGCCTATTGGATCTTATACTAGATGGATTGGGAGTCTAAGCAATGAAAGAACAGGTATGGAATTGATTCAAGTACCTCTTGGAGTAGGGGACAAAGCTTATTTGAGTTATTCACAAAATTTGTCCTTGGTTCACAAAATGTCCTTTGATACTTAACTAGGAGAAGGCATAATAGGAAGATGACGCCTAAATAAATCCAGGTAAGAATTGTTAGTGAAGACATTGGACTTGTCCAAAGTCCATATGGGATAGTCTAAGTATCCAAGATTGGGTTTGTAAGGGGGAAGATTTTGCCTTATAGATGAAATGCCTCTTTGTAAGCAGGATACACTAGCATAGCCACCCTAGAGTTCAAGGGGAGCCTTGTTCCTAGTGAATTCAGCTGTAATCTCAACTGGAGCAGAGTAAGTTGACAGTAGTTGTCCAACTAGAGTAAAGTGCGCATTCCATTTCCCATGTGCATGATAATATATGGATAAAGTGTATTTCTTAGCCTAAACATCTCATTGAGGGGATGATAGTGCTTATTGCTTTCCTTTAGGTTCTAGAAATTATTTTTTGACAGATATTAGGAATGCACTCATTTTACGCGCAAGGCCTCTCAAAGTCCACTTAGCCATCAACATTTGGTGTTTCAACTTCAAAGGATATTAGTTCCAACCCTCCCTCTAGTTTGGAAGAGCAAACTTCTGCCTAGCAGACTTTAGCTCTATACGAGTTATTCGTATCATCAATCCATAAATGTCTTTTGACTAATCTTTCTAACTCTTTAATTAATCTCTTAGAGAAGATCAGGTGAGCTCCCCAGTGGGTTTGGAGATTCAATAGTACAATTTTAACCAACTGTATTTCACCTACTATGGCCATGAATTTGTTTTTCCAAACATTAACTTTCCTTTTGATTAAACATATGAGAACATTCAACAAACATGGGTTTCTAAGGAAATATAAGAATTCCAAAGTAAGTAAAAGGTAATTCTTAAATCTGCATGCAAAAATTTGTTACAATTGTTGCATATTTGAGATTCCAGCTAATACTATCAACTTACTATTCTCTAGGTTGACTTGTGGACTTGACATATGAAAAAACATCATGAGAGCTCGTTAAGAGCAAGTATTCAGGATCATCTCCACAAAGTAATATTAAGTCATTAGTATAAGCTAAGGTATCAATTTTGAGCTTTTTGGATTTATGATGAAACCTAAACCTACTTATATTGGAGATATTGCAACTAATAACTTTGATGAGTAACTCAATTGCACAGGTGAATAGGTAGGGGGACAAAGGATTCCCCTGCCTTATTCCCCTTGCACCATGCAAGATAGGGGTATGTTCTCCATTAATTAAAGCACAGTAGGAGGTGGTAATGATACGAGTTTCAATTTAAAAGATGAATTGAGTAAACAATTGAAATACATGTAGGCAATTTATCAAGAATTGCCAATCAATCTTACCAAAGGCCTTGAGAAGGTCAATTTTAAAAGAGCAATTCCTGATTATGGATTTGCTATTGTAATCTTTAAAGAGCTCTTGAGCCAAGAGTAGATTGTCACTTATGCTTCTGCCACTTGTAAAGGCTCCTTGACATGAACTAACAAATGGATAAAAGGCCTATTTAAGCCTTTAAACAAGTATCTTGGCGATGATCTTATGTACCAAGTTACAATAAGAGATTGGATGATAATCCTACAAGTAAGTAAGGTTGTGTTTCTTGGGATGAGGGTTAGATAAGTCCTGTTCAATCATCTTAGAAGCCTGTTGCCCTTGAAGAATTCCAAGACACATTCCACATTTGAGTTCCTTGTCAAATTTCAGGTTTTAAAAAAATAATGCATTAAAAATATCAAGATCTAGGGCCTTATTTGGTTTGAAATCAAAGATAACTTTTTTAATATCATCAGGTATGATAGGTCCGATTAGGAGGTTCTTTTTTTGTGGTCTTATTCTACAATTAATAAAGGTTCTTAAAGAATAGATAAAAGAGTTATAAACAGATCTAGCTCGTAGCATATAACTATAATACCTGTGAGTAATCTCTTTCAATTTATTTTGATCATTGTAAAGGTTTCCTTCATCATCCATCAGGGCACTGATCTTATTGATGTTTTTATAAGCAAGCAATATGCTGAAAAAGAAACTTGTGCATTTATCTCTATCCCTGAGCCAATTCACTCTAGATTTTTTCTTGAGTAGCGAATTATGGAAGAGGAGTGCTTAGGTATAGGTATGTAGAGCTAATCTTTCTTGCCTTATTAGTCTCTTATCATTAAGGTTATTGTATAGCTCCATTTGGCAATGCTTGAGAGAGACTTTACTAGTTTTGACTTGAGCTTCAGTATTTGGGTGGGCACTCCTTTTAAGAGCTTTGATTTCTTCTTTTATAGCTCTCATCTTAAAGACAACTTGAGAGGCTTCATAACTAAGTATTGATGTAAGTATTCCTCTTCTTACTGCTTCCCATAATCCATCAGCCTACATTAATAACTTGCAAAATCTAAAGGCAACTTTTATTAGGTTGGAAATGAACATACCCTTGACTTCAATGGTATAATGATTAAAACACATAAGGAGACCAAATTTCGTAAAATTAATGAGAAATTTGGTTAGTCAATCATTATCCAGCAATGCTTTACTTAACTTGTTAGATACCCCGCCTTCGTGGGTCACGTGCCCAACGTCCTAAGTGAT
>JANSVB020000183.1:398555-411997 GCA_025504935.2 Erythroxylum haughtii
GTTCTAAAGAAATAGAAGTACACACTTATAGAGTAGTGAATACAAACTTTATTAGGATTCCTACTTAAATTATGAAAAAGACTAAAACATAAGCAAAAAGACTTAAATAACCTTAAAGAAAATACTTAAGAAGTCCAAAGGATTGAGCTTTTTTACACCTAGTCTATCTTATAAATTCATCTAATACATGCTCTGCATCATTAGATACCAAATGAGGGAATGGGTCTCATGTGGTATTATGTATATATATTATCTATATCATGACTTATTTACTCAAGGTAGGATGTGGCAGGAGTGTTCATAAATTGATCAGAGCAGGACAAAAACTATAATTGCTTCATATCATTGGTCAAATTATGTACATTTATAGGATTAAAAAAAAAATCAGAAGATTTTCATCGCATATCAAGTTGTCTCTCTCAAGTTTTCATTGCATATCAAGTTGTCTCTCTCAAGTTTTCATCTGCACATAAATGAATCTTCTCAATTAACAAAGAAGATGAAATCTGTACCTAGTCCTTGAAAATACAAAGATCACTGGGCAATGAGGAAAAAAAATGGTTGCACAAGATCATAAGGAAGGGAGTTTCCAAGCTGGGGCGTTTCTCTTCCAAATTGTAGCTTATAATGAGAAGGACAATCAAGCAGCAACAAATACATAGTAAAGATCAAATATTAAGAACTGCCATGAAACAACCACACAAAGCAAACAGATGAACACTTGAATATTTCAATGGTTTCTCAAGAAACAGGAAATAAATCCTGTGAAGCCAACGATATAAAAAACTGTAGAAAGTACCCGGACACAATGCGGCGTTGCACAAAGATAACCTCTCGACAGTACTTCAGTGGTTTCACCAACTTGGTATGCTATCTCATCGCTTCCAAAGACAACCTGATATGCAAGAAAAATATGTTTCTATAAGAAGCTCACATCATCGAGAATGCATTTAGAATAGGATTCACACAAATGACTGAAGTATGCATCTTTATTATAAACAAGCACTTTATCGTATAACTAGTATCACTCATATAATTCTTTTCCACTGATTGATGTTTCCAGAGCCAGTACGGATTAAGAACAAGGCTACAAAATTTACATTCATGGTAGGAAAAGTAAAACAAAATATGCCTGTTCAGTAAGTGGCACTGCATCTCACTCCTGTTAATTCGGAATTCCCAGTAAAAAATATAAGAAATCTGTTTTCCTTTTTTCTTTAACTCCTTTAAAGTTTTATCCCCTTAAATACTTCTTCACGTAAAAAGCAGTTGACCCACAAGGTAAAGCAAAAATACAATAATCACTAAACCTATATTTATATTATCAGCTTATAGAAAGTCAAATTTTCATCATAATCTTGCATGGATAGAAACTAACCCTCCACATCTTCCTTACTTTAGGTTTTGATGCAAGAAGATGATTTGTTGAAAAAGAG
Organism: Erythroxylum haughtii; assembly: GCA_025504935.2. Taxonomy (NCBI): domain Eukaryota; kingdom Viridiplantae; phylum Streptophyta; class Magnoliopsida; order Malpighiales; family Erythroxylaceae; genus Erythroxylum; species Erythroxylum haughtii. The sequence goes on from JANSVB020000183.1 coordinate 399,992, forward strand.
AGATAGAACTCCAACAATGTAGTAAACACAACGATAGCCATTCCAATAGGCCTAACTTATTGGACAAAAGCTCATCCATATTCCACATAAACCTTCAATTAAAGAAATTTAACCCGGCTGTTCACAGGAAGGTATCTTATGATGTTGCAACCAAAAGGGTTGCTCTGCAACATGTTACAGAATTTTAAACAAGAACTTGTCAGAATCTCAGCTTTTTCGCCAAACGCTCAACAATAAATTCCACATTTTGGCACATTAGCAGGTGTCTAAAGATCAATCAACATTTTATCCTGAAATCTATAGAAAGAAAATTTAGTTCAGTCCACGAAATATGCATAGAAGTAAAAAGTGTGAAATATCATATGATATACATCACCAACATCTAACACAATCATGCTTTTATACACAAAAGAGAACATATATGCGGTGGAGAGAACATTTTATAACTGTTTGTATTGTAAGACAAAATTTGCTCGAATAAGTATCAACGACAAGATAGTATACTTTTACAATTTGGTCAGTTCGAGTTTTAATATAAAGCCCGGCAGCACTATCAGGGGAAGGTATTTCTACACCATCTCTTTTAAACATGGCACAGGTGAGACCTACATATTGAATTAAAACAGGAATAAGACATAAAATTAGAAAAAGGCAATTATAACTTAGGAAACACATAGTTCTACCTCTGAGCTTGTATCATTGAAATTCAAATTCTAGTAAACATACATATAATTATTAACAGAGGTTATCACAAGTACCAGGTGGAATGGTAACTTGCTATGTTGCTAGACTCTTAACATGAATAAGTTCTTGGGACCATGTACCAATTAACACTAGAATTGTGTGGTTGATCTACAAATAATCACCTGTCAATGAACCATGATCTGTGTGCCATCCGCACCAAGATGACATAGAGTCGCCAACTACGGCAGTATCACTGGAAGGCAAAATTAGGCTTTTAACACGGAAAGAATAGCTTAGAAATTATAAGTGTGACGACAAAAAGGAGAAATAACCTACATTTGTTCTGATGGAAAATAATAAAGCAGTCTGCCTTTATGACACCGAGACCGAAGAAGTATCTGTTCAAGGCCTTCATTTTCATTCACTTCCATTCCATTTGATACTGATCAAGACAACTATTTAAATAGATACTGAAGGTCATAATATTTGTACGTCTAAAAACGTGCAAAAGATTTAAGAGCATGGAACTTCATAGGCTATGTAATTACCACAACAGAAAACAAAGAAGTGTAAAGTGAATATGTAACATCCATATGATCACTTCATGAGAACTCGGTAAGGTATAAAGCAGGTTGTTTTGCACTCAGCTCAGAATGAACCTTGTTATTCTGATGTCATATGCTTACACTGCATGTGGACATTTAGACTAATACCCTTCAAATAAACATAACATCCATTGATGCCCAAAGGTGTTGAGACCAAGCACTTACAGGCCTACTAAGCTAATACACTGATTGTCTATCACAAAGGAAATTCTCAACGAACTATTCAAATAACTCCTTTCAAATACCATAAAACTTTCACTAATGACTTGCATGTATGCACCTGAGCATGTTATTTTTATGCATATCAAGTGTCTATATATATAAAGTAACAAGAGCGAGAGAAGAGAAAGCAATATGCAGAAACTAGATGTATTATAATGGCCATAAACTCCAACCCCAAGTACGTTCAGGTGACCACAGAGACTTTATTTTGGTGGATTTTGTCCGTTAAAAGTAAAAGCCTGAAAGAGGCTATAAATCTAAAAATTAAAAGTTTGCATGTATGAGAAAGGTTGAACATTTAGTCTTGTAGAATTTACCATATCGATCACAGTGATAAGCTAACATCAGTCCAACATCAAGGATCAGCTTTCCAAGTGCTTTGAAAGCTACAAACCAACAATTTTTTGTTTAGAAATTTCACAGCAGAAAAAATTGTAGTATGAAGGAAGGTGGACAACCTAATTAAATTTATATCAAATAAACTGTGAAATATTTCAACAGAAATCCATTACCAAAATACTACAGAATGGAAACAAAATATGCCATCTAAAATTCAGTAAGTATTCTCTATAATTGACATTAATATGCAAACTGAACATGAATTTTACTAGGATGATTGCCTATTTCCCAGCAGTACATACCTGAGCATGAACCATGTTCCTACATGATCCGATTAATTCGATCAAGTATTCATCATCTATTTTTATTGTTCAACTCTTTGACAACATGAAAAAAACCAAAAGCTCTACCCCACATCTCTATTGATCCGAGGGATGGAAGGATAGAGGCCTTTGGTGTCCCCTCCAATCAAGAATTGGGAACATACAATCATTAACTCATAGAATATGCCTTTATCTTATGTCTTTCTTGATTCGTGGTATGATATTCTAGTGTCCTAGGCATAGAAAAACCATATCAATCAATCTCGATTTTGGTGCTTAAACTCTGCTACAGTGAATCCTCCAGAAAACAACTTGACGTCAGGATAATAAAAAGTTTAACACCGTTCACTCTTGTTACTCTTTCAATATTGAAAAAAAATGAAAAGGTTGTCTAATTCCAAACCCAAATTATGAATCTCTTCTCTCCCACATCACACCTTGGAACACACCGTTCTTATATAGGAGAGATGCCTTTGCATCTTCTTAAGAGCTGCCATATAGGTTCTATTAATTTGATATGCAAGATATGTAGTTTAAATTTAAGTAGAACAGAATCAGCATACCACGACTCAATGGGGAGCTGCATTTTGTTAGGTCAATAGACTCGTAGCGAAAGACAAGATATATTTTACTTAGACTTTATATGGTGGCTGCAGCATGGTGCTAACTTAAATCTTGAAGGATAGTTGCTTGAGTCCATAGCATCAGTCATTTAATAACTAATATAAGACTGCACTTCAACAACTTATTGAATGCTTTAGGATGTTGAAATTTCAAGCTGTGTCAAAATAAGTAAAACATATTTAAGTCCACGTATTCTTCTAAGAGATAGCTGAAACCCTAGTGCTTGAGATGCAGCCTATACGTACAAATTGTTGATCTTCAAAACATACCAAATTCCAATTCTGGCAAAGCATTCTCTGGCCATATATTTGACCCACAATATGATGGATACCTACAACACAGATTATAAATGAGTATGCTTAATTATGAACTCCGCCCAAACTTTCAAGGAAAGTCACTAGAGTATAGGAAGCTCATGTATAAAAATGCATTAAACAAGTGAGAAATCAAGAAATGCACTTGGGAAACAAAATTTTCACTTTCAACTTTTAATCTTTTTTTTTCTCTAACTTCTCAATCAGAAGGCACTTCAGTAGGCCTTTATGTAATCATCAAATAATTCAATATGAAGTTTGGAATGAGATATCAGCATCATGTATTTTGAGAACCATTTGTGTGATTAACATGCACCAACCTTTCAGCACTAGAAAAAATGCTAACACAGAAGGATGGGAAAAGAGAAAAGATATGCAATATGAGAAGAATGTCATCTTATTTTATCTATCTCATCAACGGTGCAACTTTAATGATCTACAGTCCCTAAAGCAATGACTCAGACATGTATATATATATTGAAAATAAATATCATTTCCAACATTTACCGTTTTATCAAGTATGTATCTGTAGTCGGAACATCAAATATTGGATTTGCATAGAAGGAGCCCTTCCACATATCTGCAAAGAACAAAAGGAACAAAAAGGATGAAAAGTATGACTTACATAATTTAATCAAGAAACAATCATATTATTTTCAAATTATCATCAAATGTACAAAATAACTATTGCTATCGACAAAAGCAAGAAAGATAACATTGCTGCACTCAGAGAATAGGAAGCCAGTGTTTCCCAGCATAACTGTTCTAATCATGAAGCTTGAAATGGTCTAAATTTTGATTTTTAGTAACATACTTCACCACACGATAACTATCTTTAAGCATTGATACCGAATAGAATCAAGAAGAGAAACGAGAAATCCGCCACACACACAGAAGGTAACATGCATGCATGTACCACTTCAAAACACCAAAGTTGAAAGAATTTCCACTATGATGTCATGTATGTCAAGTAACTTACTGTACATCAGTTTTCAAAGAGTAAGGACCAGAGTTATCCTCTGAAGTCCCAAGGGATGTAAAAATAATATTTTGAGAACAAAAATGAGGTATAAAAACTAGTTAGGAAATGGAGCTGGACCCTGGTTAAATCAAGTTCTGTTTAAAAGAATTAAAGACATAACTGAAGAATTGAGTTCCTCAACCAGAGGTAGAGTGGAAAAGTCACCGGTTTGAATAGTTGAACCTGGTACTGGAATATGGCTTTTAAAACATCTGTAAGGAATGAAAGAGCAACATTTTGCTGTTAATTGAATGCCCTCACTCTAAATTACAGGGGACTAGTGCAGCTTTGGTTCAATAATTACAAGTTAGAACTCTATAAAGAGAAGGGAAAGACAGCTCCAAGTGTGAACACAGGGCAAGAAGTTAGATGTCGAGGTAAGTATCTTTCATCATTACATCTAGACTTACAGATAGTCTTAAACACAAGTTTCTTCAAATTTTCACAGGATTGTGCCCATGTTAGAAGGCATATTGAATTGATGATGTTTATCCTATCCCTACTTTTCTATTAAAATTAAAAGCTTGGGTTGCCTCATCTCATGGAAGACAATTCATACATACAGCACCAAAAGCTGATTGTCCCATAGTAGATTGTTACGCTTTTATGCAGTTCTAATGATTGGTCTAGTTTTCATCTGTGGCACATCTCAAGCAGATATCAATTAGATAATAGTTAACATAAATATGAGACAAGGCATAAGGAAGCAAAGCAACTCAAGTAATGGTCCCTAATAAATCAAATATGCCTTTATATGTATTGCAATACATTACTATTGTGACTATGTGTGCATGCTTTCTGTACAAAAACACAATTGAAACCAACACCATTTTATCACTGCATTCTGTTCGAATATGCCCTTCATTGGGCAAGCATGAGAATTATATACTAGCTTTTCATCCTTGGAACATTCTCCCAACAGTATGTAAAATATAGATTGACTGTTTACAGAGCCGTATAAATCTAGTTTACAGGATAGTTTACCAGCCTTCCCAGATTCAAGCTTCTCTTTTCCATGGCTCCATCCAAAGTTATACCTGTAAATAAATGACAGATATAAGAAACAAAAAGGTTGAGTCGAAAAATAACAGCAATGACTGAGCCAGATAAGATACAATACTGCAGTTCATTGAAAACTGTTTTATTCATCAGTACAACCTGCCGGAATAAGAGCATGACATGACATAAAAATTTTATTTGAAACATTCTTAATGTCCATCAATTCCTAAGAAGTTGGTTAGAGAATCTGGCTACTCTATGATAGATAAAAGTCAACAAAAATGACATACCTGCCAATGAAATATAAATCCCAAAAACTGAGCAAGATGGGCAAGTGGATAACCTAAGCCATAAGAACCTAATGGAGTTGAGAACATAGGACGACGACAATTACCTACTATCTGGGTCTTCAAGATCCTTCTTTGCCTCTTCAGGAAGATTGGCTAATCTAACAAAACAGAAGGATGGATGCCATAACTCAGAAATCATTAAGTGTATCTCCAGTAGTATTTAAAGCAACTAAAAGATTTGGAGCATAAACCTTGATGAAATATGTAAAAGATTCTGACGCAATGAAGAATATCCTGGTACCTGTAGAAATAATAGGTCAAATTCATTCATGCATTCTGAGCATTCAACAAAATGGGTTATCTGTAGGGATTAAGAGAATTTATTCTTGCAAACTACAAACTGCAGATAATAATGCAAACATAAAGCATCATGGAACTTATGTATCTTTTCTATGAAGCTAAACAAAAAAACAAAAAAAAATTGGGCTTCATTTTTTTTTTTTTAATGTCACTATTAATTTCAGACTGGTTATACTTTTCATTTTGAGGAAAGCTTAACTTAAATTTCCTGAGATCAACATAACATGAGAAAAAAGAATTTAATCATTGGCTCAATAACTACAAAAGTTCTTCTGAAATCTTAGTCCAAGCATATTTAATGTGATAGCAATCACAAAATCCCTTCAAAGTTTTATCTATCTATAAACATTTTAAGTGTAACATCCACTGGATTCCAATTTTTATAGTAAAATCAATTTCCTAGCTGATGAACTAGACTATATAACCTTGATCTGGCTCTTCATCTTGAAGCAATCAATATTTATAGCCACGCTCCTAAGCACAGAAATCCCGTTGTTTACAGGCATGCAATGCATTTGAGGGCATTTCAACATTTTCAAGATGCAAAAGCAACATTTTGAAGTAAGTGCCCAAGTATAGTTAGGACAACCCGCGATGTGGTCATGCTGCTTACCATAAAGTTAATGTTTTAAAAGTACCACAGACAGCACACCAATTCAAGTCAATAAGGCCTTTATTACAGCTAGCTTAGGCAGCTCAATTGACAATGAAGCAAATGGGAAAAAGTGGAAAAACCAGAGAGTATATAGCCTTAATTGAAATTCATCGTCTTAAATCAATCAATGAAACGTGTAAGGTCCAAGAAAGTCATTCACTAGAATCCTTTCTGCATAATGTCACTTTAGTGCAATGAGTTGTTAGTGTAAATGAGATGAATAAAATTTGAAAAGAGAAAAAAAAACAAGGTTGAAAGTGTGCATACTGAAGTAGAGAGACTGAAAATAGAAAAAGATGATGCAGCACAAGCACAAGCATAGAGGACAGGTTTGAAGTAAGAATGCTTTGTACATCTGTAATTGACAGAATTCCCAGCCCATTCGGTCCAAAACCTTTCTCAATTGTTGATGACAAGTTGGCATGCTTTTCCTGTTTTAAGAATCAAAAGAAAAGACAGAAGAAAAATGAAACAGAGAAACAGATAGAAACATGCAGACAGACAGATAACAAGTCATGCCTTGAGACAAACCAAACATACAAATGCCAATCATAAGATCATTCAGGCATAAACTGCGTTGACCCACGTCTATGTTTTTCAAATTATTTTTAATTTGAATTCATATATCATTGTTTCTTTGCTAGAGCTTTTTAGTTAGTATTTTCTATAATTTCTTTGAGTAGTTGATTAATAGAGTTCTATTAGAAATGTTCACTTCATTAGTATGCAGCAAAATTAATTATTTCATCTTTTCAAACGTTTGTTTATGACTCTTTCTATAGCAATAATTAAAAAATTCTACCAGTCTCAAATTGTCTAATTTTTTTATAAAAATTGTAATACTTTGGTTCAATTTATTTTAATAAATTCTTGTTAAAAATTTATTAATTAATTGATCAATTTTTATTAATTAATAAAATCTTATAAATTAAAATAAATTAATTAATTTTCATTTAATTTCTTTTTTGTTCTACTTTAAATTTAACAATCTTTTTCAATCATATTTTAATTTTTAGTCAATTCTATAACGATCTAATATTGATTAAACCTTAAACTTCTTACTTTCAGTTGAATTTTAAAATCATTGTTCTCTACATCAAATTTTTTATTTAAAATGAATCAAGAGTTTAAGAAAAAAGAAAGGTTAACTCAATAAAAATTATGAAAATCCGTGTATTAGATTGGAGAACAAAATATTCATATAACAGTTATGGTGCAATCTGTATTAGGTGATTTTTTTTAGATAAAAGAATTTAATTAATTTACTAAAGCACCGATATCTAATAAACAAATTAACATGAGATAATAATGTAAAAATAACTCCTAAAATATAGTCGGTAAATTAACAACATTAAGGTCCTCAGTCCTCATTGCAGAATCCTCACACTCTAACGAATAGGTTCTTCACGAGGAAACGAAAAGGAGGGAGACGAACCTTGAGGAGGTTGTAGGATATGGTGACGGTTTTGAGAATAGGAACGGCGGTCTGAGCGGAGCAGGACATCGTCTGACACTGACGCCAAACTTGAAAGGTGGAAGGTAGCGGAGACCCCTTGGAATTAAGGGACAAGAAGCTCTGATTATAGAGGTTGAAACTTGTATTCATCTGTCGATTTCTTGAGTTTTAAAGAAAACGGAAGAGTCTGCCTATCTTTATAGTATTTATTATTCCGATTGAGTGAACGTCGGCACACCTCAGTCCTCACTTATTATTCCGATTGAGTGAACCCCGGGACTCCTCAGTCCTCACGCAACCACCAAAGGAATTTAAGAAGAGGAATATCCTATAATAAATGAATTTAGGGGTAATGAAATCAAATCGTATCGTGTAATTAACAATCTCTTCTTCTTTTTTTTTAATGGGATGGGAAGCAAGAAAAGGACAAAGGAGGCCTGGCCTTGCCTACGGCCCTCAATTTCTGTCCATGGCTTTGGAAAAGAAGAGCTACTTCTTCTTCTTCTTCTTCTTGTTCAAGACACAAGCAGCAAAAGTAAATTGAAGGATCACCTGGGTCGGGCTCTCGAAGAAGAAGAAGAATCAAGTACGATCCATTATTCGTTTCTGAACCCTTCTTTGCCCTTTTCTTTCTTAACATGTTGGTTCGCTTCCTGCATTCCAACATATTCCGCATTACTGCTGCTGTTCAATATTCAATCCCGACGCAGAAAATCTACTTATTCTAAGTTCATTTTTTTGCATGGTTTGGGATGGAGACGAAATATGCAAAACATTTGCTGTGTCTACACATGCTTGTCCCGTCTTTTAGCATCGTAGAACCTTCTCATCTTACACATAATTGTTACGTGAGTGAGTTATAACTTGTTTTATTTACCATAAAAACCAAATTATTGTGCCTGAAAGAATCAATCTTCGGAAGCTTTCTGCAAGGACAATAATAGAAAAGGCCATTCTCCACAACCAAGAGTAGCAATCACAGAGCCCGATAGAATTTTTCTTGTCTACAAGTCAAGGACGATACAAGGAGGGGAAAAAAGGGGGCACTTTGAGTCGCGATCCAAAGGCACTCTCTTCTCAGCATCCCTTACAGCCAATAACAAGATCGTGTTATTCAATGGAGAGCAAGATCACACTCTCAACTCCTCAACTGCAGGCATTAATGGTTTGAAAAGAGATTCTACTTCAGTCTGGTCAACTTCTTCTAGACTTGACGGATTCCACCTTGGGTTCTGCAAGGACAGGATCATTAGTCATACTCCCAACCAAAACCATTGATGATAAGTGAAGCCACTTCATAACGTCAAACTATGATGCAGTGGTATCCAAAATGGAGAATGAAAGGGATTCAACTTTTCTTCTCCGACAAGCTTTTAACATACCACAAAGTAATCATGATACTTGAATGCCTCCTTGAGCTACAACTCAAGTTATCTATGTATATGAAACTAATGATACAATGGTCTCCAAAATACAGAACTTGAATTTTTTTTTTAATTATTATTCATTTGCTAATCCATAAAGAAAAATATCTTAGGGTGGCCCTGCACTATTGAAAATGAGTTAAAAGATTAGAGGAACAATAGTCAAGCTTTAACGTACCACAAAGAATCATGATATTTACACCACCCTTGAACAAGAAGAAGAAGAAGAAGAAGAAGCTCTTCTTTTCCAAAGTTGCTTATGTTTGCACTTTTGCTGCTTGTGAAAACTCAAATATTTTTAGGAAATTACATATTGGTGGTTGCGTTTTTTATGTTATTCAAAAATGAAAGGGATTATCAAATAAAAAATCTGAAAGGAAGAAAACAGAAAAAGTAAAAAGCTGTTGAAACAAGAACAACAAAAGCATACAAGGTTGCAATTCATTACAAAAATATAAAAAATCCTGGGAAAATCGTAACTTGCATCATAAGAAGTTTTGTGAATAGAACCTGATCCTTGTCCACCAAAACAGCCCTAACACCTTCAGCAAAATCGTTTCGCAAAGAGGACCTCAAGGCAATCCTATATTCTGTTTTCATCACCCCACTCAGCTGAATGACAGAAACATGCCAGAGAAATAGGGATGTTACTTCATAAACTACACAAGGTGAGTACTGCAGACATAATCGTAAACAGAAATTACCAAACCCAGCTTACCGTGGACAATTCATTGTCAGATTTCCCATAAGCAGATGCAACTTTGGAGAAATAATTTTGTGTCAAGCAAAGCGAAAATGGAGCACCCTTTGCAAGACCTTGAAGAGCTTCGCTGGCCCACTCCCCCACTGGAAAATATGCAAGATAAAGAATACATGTGGAGAGCACCAAGCATAACAAATTGTTCCAAAGACAAAAGAGTTACCATACATCCACAATGGTATTAGAGTTTGTAAAGCCTCCTATTCGTATACAATAGAAAAGGAGAAAGAAGAAGGAACCAACAGCTGGCAAAGCTGTCATTTCTACAGGCTAAAGGCTTTGTTTATCTTTTAGAATGCTAGTACCATATAGAGGAGACACGTGGCAGGATGTTAGGATTCTCTGTCAGGAATGTTGGGTATAATAGGGGCATGTATGAGGTAGGAAGGGGGATTGGGTAATCTGTCAGGTTGTGAGAGTGGGGAGTTGGTCACCTCTCAGATGTGGCCTTTAGTCATCCGATATCTTCTTCCCTTATCAATACAATTCTAAATACAGCATTCTTTATCTGGTTCATCTATCTGTTTCTCTATTTCCTCTTCTACTGATATCCATTAGCATAAGTTTCCTATCAGAGTTTTACACGTAACCAAGACAAACACAAGACATTATCGGTAGAAGTTTCAGAATTAACCCACTCACCTAGAGTATCAGCACTCTGCTGATGATTTTTAAGTTCTTCAAATATCTCCTTTATTGATTTGTTTGAACTGAAGGTTGAAATTATTCGAGGTAAAAGCAATTTCAACTGGGCCTCAGACTCTGGTTGATTGCAGTACTTGCTCAAAAGTTCCTTAATGTCCTCATGTGGGTCTTGGGAACTGCATCAACTTCGAATATATTATTTCTACAGTAAGATTTTCTTTTGAAAGTAGATATGCAATATCACCATTAGGTATTATTTCTACAGAAAGATATTTTTAAGTTGGCCAGCAATCTCTTGTACGAAATTACAAATACCATCATATAATCAGGCAGTGAACTATGATCAGCAAAACTCTGCTTAAGAAGAAGAGGATCCAAAAACGTAATTAGTACGTTAAAACTCATTTGTCTTCAATTTTAGCTCCAAGAATTAAGTTAAAGAATTTTATCATGATCCCAACAAGCGGGCTGATGCACACAAAACAATTATTTTGAGTTTTAACTGCTGCTATGTGCTAAAGTGATCAGCATGAAAATGGCATATCAATTAGTTAGATCACATACCAAATATTAAGAGAATAATTAAATTTTGACCAAGCTAAAATGACTGACGTACAAGGTAATTGCTAGGAGAGCTTCCTTCAATGAGCCCAACTGGCCTGATGGCACATAATGTGATGCAATACCAACGAATAGTGCATCTGAGGGTGTAGAGATCCTCTTCCCCGTCAATCCAAGATAAGAACCTGCAAAACTTAACTATTCAAATCACCACAATGATGAGGTTGCTTTCATTATATTTTTGTATACAGGCAGAGTATCTGGGGATTTGAAATTGGGAATACTGACAGTTGTCAACTATTTTCAGATGGTCTATGGTCTCGATTTTACTTGCACAAATTTATGGCATGATATCTTAAAGCAGGAAAAAATAACTGAAGCGTTTAAAGGAACCCAAACTCTTGAATTTCAGATAGCAGAAAGCACTAATCCTGGACCACAAAACTGATCTATATGATCAATATGTATTTTTTTTAATGCATTTATCTATATTATGGAGTCACAGAGGGTAACAACATTGAAACATCAAGCCAATCTGTTAGGACTGATATTAGGGGAAGGGATAAAAAGGGAAATAAACCTAGTGCTTGGAGAGTGTACTCGAGGAGAATGAAAGAGGGTAGGGAAGAGGGTACGAGGAGTTAGTTTGGAATGATGAGTTGGCATAACAGAATGGTGAGAGGGAGTGTGAGGTCTGGTTTTTGTGTGGGAGGAGGGAAGAGAG
>JANSVB020000183.1:510913-521799 GCA_025504935.2 Erythroxylum haughtii
TACCCTTCATTTACTTTGTCCTTCCCATTTTACCCCTTATGTCTATTAAAACTAACATCTTATACTTCTAACTCCTTAACTAGCTCCTTCAAAAAATGCAGACCTTTTCTGATTAGGTAATTGAAGGAATTTGATAATACTTCACCTTTTTTGATCAAGTAATTGAAGGAATTTGATAATACTTCCTTATAGAAAAATGTTTTTCATTGTCTTAAGTTTCTAATGAAACCAAAGTTATTCAATTTGGTTCAGAAATCTGAAAGTTATACCTCAAAAATTTTGGACTATTATTATGCTGAAACAGTATTCTGTGCTCAACTTTCATCCAAAACTTGAAATTTGTAGAGACTGAATTAAAACTCGATTTCATCAAAAAAAATATGTAGCCTTATGTCTATAGTTTACTATAAATTAAAAATCATCTCATTTGGATAACTAGAGAAAAAGTTATGGCTAAAACACCGAAGCATACTCAGTGAACATGTTTCAACTACATTTTTCAGCTTTTAACTTCCAACATTTCACATATAACACATCTTGTTGCTAAACCATCTTTTCTACTTCATTTCTAATTCAAAAATTCTCTTTTTTCTCATGCTAATCGCTAACAATTTCTCATTTAATAATTCTAACTTCTAAGAAAAGTTTAGGACCAAAAGGGCGGGGATAGAGATGTACATATCGGGTAGGTTAAGGATAGGTGTTAGATCGGGTATGGGTGAAAGGAGTGGAGGTGTAGTTGGCCTGGTAGGATTAAGAATGTAATTTGTTGTAGAGGTAGGGAAAATGGGTTGAGGACAAAACAATGGTTAATATGTGGGCTGATTTGGATATTTAGTTTGAGGTGAAGTAGGTATATTGTGGTACAGAAATAGGTGTTCATGAAATGTGACATCTTTTGAAATAATTGTTTTTTGAATCAAACTCAAATAATTTTTATCCTTTTTGAACAGACATGTATCCAATGAATATACATTTTGATGCACATGGTTCAAGTTTGTCTTTAAAAGGATTGGTGTTTGTTGAACAATAAAGGCATCCAAATGTGTGCAAATGGTCTTAATTTGGTTTTTTTAGTAGAGTTTTTCAAATGGAGTCATCCATGCGAGTATTTTTTGTAGGTAAGAGATTGATTAAAAAGGTGGTCATTAGGAGAGCTTCCCCCAAAACATTTAGGTAATTTGGCTTGGAAAATGAGTGCTCGGGTAATTTGCAAAAGATGTTTGTGCTTACGTTCCACAACACCATTTTGTTGTGGTGTGTAGATGCAAGATTTTTGGTAAATGATGCCTTTATCATAAAACAAATTTTGACAAGATTGGTTTATGAATTTGGTTCCATTATCAGTTGCTCTACATAAAGGTTTCAATGAGAATTGGGTTTGAATCGTGTTGATAAAAATTTTGAGTACTTCGTGAACATGGGCCTTAATATTGGGAAAGTAAGTCCAAGTAGCACGTGAAAATTCATCAACTATGGTAAGGAAAAATATGGATCCATCGATGTTCGAAGTATTGTATGGGTCCCATATATCGATGTGCAATAGTTCGAAGGATTTTGTGGCTATTATTTCATGCCTTGAAAAAGGTTTTCTTTTTTGTTTTGCAAGAAGACAAATGTCACAACAAAATTTATTAGGGGTTTTTGAAATAGAAATTGGTACATGAAAAAGTTTACTTGATGATACGTGTCCTAATCGATGATGCCACAAAGTATAATCATCGAATACAAAATTAGCAAATGATTTATTTACATAAAATTTGAGAGATGGACCTTTTAAGTCAGTGGTAAAATTTTGGGTAGTAAGATGGTAAATTCCTCCTTTTGCTTCGACTATCTCTACAATATTGTCACTGCATGGGTCCTGTAAAAAAACTTTGTTGACAGCAAAAATAGCTATCAATTTATTTTTGGTGGTAATTTTATGAGCTGATATAAGATTTTAGTTAAAAGTCGGTACACATAGGGCATTTGATAGTGTAGCACCCCACTCTTATAAGGCATATCCCCGAACCTACCAAAGGTATTTGAGAATATACTCTATGAGGGTAGCATGCTAGAACAATCAATCAGTCAAAAACTCATTACGTGCAAATTTTTCAAAACAACACACGTGTATATGAAAAATCAATAAACAAATCAAGCCCATTTTTATTCATAAACATTTTCATTCACGAGTGTTACTACACTCATTGATCAATCTTATTTACAAACATTTGAAATTTCGAAAGTTATTACAAATAAAATTATTCAAATACACATGATACATTAATTGCAAAATACACAATTTGATACAAAAATAATGAAATATCTATGCAGATGCGAACTAATTCTGACCTCTATCTCTTACTTAAATGCAGTGGCTAGACTGTGGTTTGCCTAACGGGGTATCTCCTCTGAGCTTGAAAAATAATGTTGCAATTTTGATGAGTTTTGAGAATTCAGTGAGTTAACCATCCTCAATGGTTAACTCAAATCATAAAACACATCACATCATATATTTACATAATTCACTTCACTTCATTTATCATGTAGCATCACATATCATTTACTTAACATATCACATTTAAGGCAGTCAAACAGATCATTTTGATCATTTAAAATATATATCAATTATAAATGCAATGCACATGAGACTCAATTTGATTTATTACTTTGTTGTGATTGAGTACCTTTTTAATAGCTCATATCCCTTGTGGATACTGAGCTGTACCATATCCCTTAGTGGATACCGGGTATAATAGCAACTGAGCCAGAGGCTCTTATCACATTTTGAGCTTTAAGCTTTTTTTACTAGCGATTCCAATCATAATTGCCTTTATCTGTCATGCATTCATGTAATGAAATGCATCACATTTACACAATTTTAACAGTCATCAGATTTTAGTTTTATAGTTAGAACACATTTATCATCGGACCTTGGTCTGACATTTAACGAAAATGTTGAGTACGCTTATTTTAGTCAGATTCACATACAATGAACATTTCTAATATTTTATTCATTTTTCAAACGCCTCGGACTTTCAAAGTCTAAAATTAACACAATCACATTCACAAAATAATTCAAAACACAATTTAAAAAAAAACAAATAATTAAGTGAGCTTGTCTAGGTTACTCACAATATGCTCTAGATTGGCCTTAGCTTCCATGTTCCGAAAACGTCTAGATGCGGATGTTTTGTCTAGCACACCAACATTATGTAATACACACACTGAACACACATTATTAATTGCACAATCTTATGAATACTTAATCACATTCATATGTATATGTGTTGTGTATAATGCATGCTCATTGACAATCCCAAGTATATTACCTAAATTCACATCTTATGTTCATTCACTTTTCATAAATCATATTCGTCTAATTAATCTTAGGTTTACATTTCATTTGTACATGATTATTCTAAGTTCACCATTCAATACTTTTCCTTTGTATATGTCTAGATCATTTTTAGGCTTACACCTCAGGAACACTTGGTTATTCCAATATCATAACTCAATTTCTTGTTATTTCTTTTCTAACATTATATGCTCTCATAATACCCAATTCTCATTCACATTTACTTAATACAGATTACTCAACTCCTTTGAATCATAACTACAATTATATGAACATATTTATTCCCATTATATTATTGTCTTTGGTACTTTGATATCATCAATTCGTTCACTAAGTTATAACCCCAATTATCACTTCATACATATCACACATTAGTCACTTAATTCAAGCATCATTCTAGGTTCAATTCAGCCCCATTCAAGCCTAAATTAAGTCCCAATGCCTAGTGAATGTCCACTTTAACGAATCTTTATGGGTCACTTATAGAAATGTTAAATTTTGACCCTCTAGATAGCAAAATCTCTCTTCAGAGTCTTCATAGAAGTTGTAGAACTCAAAGTCAAAGAATACTTAAATGACCTCAATCTGAGTTCTACAGAAAAAGTTATGCCTCTTGCCCCAACAACTATCCAATTGCATCCTTATTTTCTAGATTTCTAATTCTTTACTTACTACATTCAACACCTTATGCTTGGTCTATCATTTATAGTTTAATACTCATCATTTTTCCCATAGTTCTTAACTCCATGTCAACTCAATATCATCCATAAACAAATTATAGTTCATGATTTCTCATGAACACTAAAAATAGAACATATATATATATACATACGTCATCAACTTTCTGCATATATTCATCTTCATTTCCACCTTCATTTCACTTATAACTATCACCTTAATTCATCTCATTTTAAGAACATAACTCAACATATTGGTTAACATAACTTTCACTTTCATTATACTCATAATTCAAAACTCATAACATCTACATAACAACTCATCGTTCATGGTTTTCATACTCTAAAAACAGAACACAAACACATGTATTCATCAATCAATTTACTACATTCAGTACTCAACTGCAAGTTGAATTTTTAAACTCTTAAAGATAGAATTTGAATTCGATGTCTTCATGAAAAATGTAGCTATATGTCTCTAATTTAATCTAAATTAAAAAT
The DNA here is from genome assembly GCA_025504935.2 of Erythroxylum haughtii. Classification (NCBI taxonomy): domain Eukaryota; kingdom Viridiplantae; phylum Streptophyta; class Magnoliopsida; order Malpighiales; family Erythroxylaceae; genus Erythroxylum; species Erythroxylum haughtii. Next base: position 515,435 of record JANSVB020000183.1, read on the forward strand.
CATTCCATTTGGATAACTAAAGATCAATTCATGGATAAAATACCGATGCATATCCAATGGAAATGTTACAGCTAACATATTCCAGCATATTTTAATCACCATTATTATTTTGTCTCTAAACTTGCATCCTAGTTCTTCTCTTTTCAAGACATTACACTTACCTTTTCCTTAACTTCAATACTCAATCCAATCCATTTCTAAAATAACCAACGATGCACGTTTTTATACATAAAAAATAGAACATGAAAATATCCATTCACAAATCAATTTTTTTGCACTTCTTTCTACATTCTTTTAGGATGTATTCTATCTCTAAATCATCTCAATACCAAATGATACGTTATTGTTCATAAATCATAGAAAAACAAGATATAGACACATTCATTTCTTCATGATCATTTTATCACCAACTATCATTATATGTGCTTCATTTAACAAATCAAGAAGAGTAATGCTTATACTTACTTATTAGCTTCAATGTCTTCAAATCACACTTAACCATTGATTCTCTAACATACATGATTATCATCATCATTCAAGGTAGAAGGGTTAGATCTTTTAGTAACAAGGTGGAGAGGACAACAAATCTTGAAGAAACAAAGTGAAAGAGTGGGACAAAATCAACATGATGAGGGTGTAAGAGTTTCGTAGATGGAGAGAAAAATGAGAAGATGAGAGTAAATGAAAAAAATGAAGACAAGAAGCAAGTGTCATAAATGACAAGTGAAAGCCCATAAGATGGTCTTTAATTTAGGTAAAAGAATAATAAGTGGTGATGGTAGTGACACTTGCCACTTTCCTATGGTCCCATTTTGGTCTTTAGTAAGCTAGTCCATTTGTCTCCAATTTTTAATTCAATTTTCTCCCAATTTTTAATTACACTTGTCATTAAATCTTAATGTCACATATCACAATTTCTAATACTATTTAAATTTTAATTCTACTACCATTTATCAATTGTTTTACCATTTGGCATTTTTCCTAGTACAAAAATAACTTTAAATCTAGAAAATTCTCATATTTCACCAAAAATTCTAATTCAGTACTTATACACTCCAACTCAATTTTTAAGACACATAATCCATAAACATTTTAATCGCATTAAAATAGTCATTTGTACCTAAAAATGTCAAATGAGTGGACGAACAATTCATTGTAATATGTGCAATAATCAAATTCATATGTGTATATGCTAACATGATGCATGGGCATGTAATGCATTTTTCTAATCTCTAATTGCTATTTCTCAATTACAGAAATCTAAAGTTCTAACTATTAGTATGGGAATGGGATATTACAACCCCCCCACCTTAATAAATTTCATCCTTGAAATTCTTGTTTGATTGATCAAAAAATCAGGGGTGTTGTTTCCTCATATGCTCCTCCATTTTTCATTTAACTCCATCACTCGAATAATTTCTTCCACTTAACTATAGTTAATGGAATCAATCGATCTTTTAATTAATTATTCAGATACCACACTATCTTAACTATTTCCCCAATCTATTTTATATTACTCACAATTTCACTTCCGATATCAATAACATATATATCTGATCATAACAATATTTCCCAAACATATCCATGTAACACTGTATAAGTCTAAAACATCTTTTATTGATAATACTAACTAGGAAGTCAATGGTCCTACTCTCACAATAATTTCATATCAACCAAATTTATGTCATGCTTAGCTCCCCCTTTTTCCTGACCTGAGCACACTTTGCCATGGTAATACTCTCAGAAATATTTCATCTTTCTCTTGACATTTTACATCTCTTTAGTGTTAATACACTTAACTCTTATGCCTACCTCACTATATTCCCTATCTTTAGTGTTGATCCACCAAATTCATTCATCTTTCTTGAATCATTTAATTTCTGATGTAGGTCAATTTCACTTATCAACAACATCTCCAATCAATTCTGGTCTTCAACTATTTTTAGGCCTCATTCATCACATCATAAAGGTGGATGACTCTTTTTGTCGTATAACGGCTCATATGGTATTCAACGATATTTTTGTGATAATGATTATTATGCTTAAAGTCAATTAAAACTATACATTGACCTCATGTTTCGATGAACTTCAAAATATAAGCTTTGAGCATATCTCCAACAGTTATAACAGTTGGCAACTCATACATCCAGTCAGTTGGTTCTATAACCTTAGTTGTTAAATGCTATTTCAGTGTATTCCTACTAGGATTTATAACATAGGTTGTTATTTATGCTTTCCCTAGTAATCTTTTTGCTTAATCATTTTTATCATATACACATACTTCTTATTTCAATCACAAAACATCATTTTCCAATTCAATCTCAAGAATCGGATTCATTTTCAATTTCTCAGTAAGGTTTATAAATTATGAATCCTCAATTTGGGCTTTGCTAATCTATTCATATGAAACTGATCTTAAATTCAATAACTAATAGTACTTTGATTTGTCCAAAATTCAACTCAGCATTCTGTGCTCTTTATTGCACTAGATTTAGTAACCTCAATATTTAAACCATTATTGAATTCTATATTCAATACATCATATTACAAGCATAGTTGGCATAACGGTTAGGGTACCAGCTCTAATATCACTGTAACAGCCCAAATCACCTACTCACAGATATTGTCCACTTTGGGCCTTGGCCCAGCCAAACTCACGATTTTACTTTTCTCGTGAACTTCCCAAAAGGTCAACCATCCTAGTACTACTCTAGCCCTAGCACATTTAAATTCCGAGTTCTGATGGGATCCGGTACGTTAGGGCATGAAAAATGTGTTTGTAAGGGAGAGGTATCCATACTCTTACAAGGTGTACTTCGTTCCCCTCTCCAATTGATGTGGGATCTCATACTCTCCACCCCCTTAGGGCCTTACCCTCTTTGGGTCCCAGCCTAGCTGGCACAACTATTCGGGTACCAGCTTTGATACCACTGTAATAGCCCAGGTCACCTGCTTACAGATATTGTCTACTTTGGGCCTTGGCCCAGTCAAGCCCTCACGGTTTTGCTTTTCCCGAGAACTTCCCAGGAGTTCACCCATCCTGATACTACCCTTGCCTTAGCACATTTAACTTCAAAGTTTTGATGGGATCTGGTGTGCTAGGGCATGGAAAATGCGTCTGTAAGGGAGAGGTATCCGTACCCTTATAAAGCGTACTTCATTCTCCTCTCTAACCGATGTGAGATCTCACACTCTAAAGTAGTGGTTCAATTAGGTCGGATCGTCGAGCTATGCAGGCTTGAGCGACACCAGCTCGTTATCCTTCCACAGTTGGAAGCGGGAGGTGAATGTTGCTCTGTGAATCTAGCCTCATGCGGTGTCCTCCAACTCTAGGGCCCAGATAGCCAAACGCTTTCACAAGGACCGTAGGGGTCAACTCCTAACTTAGAACAGGCAAGTCAATATAATGTTTCGTCGAACCCAACCATTTAAACCAATGTAAGGTTCCACCACATCATAGCCCACGAAGTACGTCTTATAAGGATACAGATACCTCTCCCTTACAAACGCGTTTTCCATACCCTAACACATAGGATCCCATCAAAACTCTGAAGTTAAATGTGCTAGGGCAAGAGTAGTATCAGGATGGGTGACCTCCTAGGAAGTTCTCAGAAAAAGCAAAACAGTGAGGGCTTAGCTGAGCCAAGGGCCAAAGCAGACAATATCTGTGAGCGGGTGATCTGGACTGTTACAGTGGTATCAGATCCGGTATCCGAATAGTTGTGCCAGCTAAGCTAAGCCCTAAAGAGAGCAGAGCCCTAAGGGGTGGAGAGAGTGAGATCTCACATAGGTTAGAGAGGGGAACGAAATATGCTTTATATAGGTGCGGATACCTCTCCCTTACATACGCGTTTTCCATGCCCTAACGCACCGGATCTCATCAAGACTCCCAAGTTAAATGTGCTAAGGAAAGAGTGGTACTAAGATGGGTGACCTTCTGGGAAGTTCTCGGGAAAAGGAAAACTGTGAGGGCTTAGCTGGGCCAAGACCTAAAGTAGACAATATCTGTGAGCGGGTGATCTGGGTTGTTACAAGCTTTACTGGGAAATACTCATTTGCACAATCATAATCTTTCAGTAATTCTATCCATTGTCTTGGTCTTATATTCAATCCTTTCAAACTAAATAATTACCTCAAACTTAAATGTTCTGTATATTTATATATATCCAAAATGTTTCTGTATATATAATATCTCCAAACTTTTAATGTAATCACTATTGCAGCAAGTTCTAAATCATGTATCAAATAATCAACTCATAAGACTTTAATTGTCTCTATGTATACAAAATCACTTTATTATATTGAAATTATGCTGCAATAGATTGCATCTTAATATATGATATAATACATCATTGTATACTACAAAATCTCCAAATCCAAATGATATAATTAGCATTGGTGTTGTAATCAGTCGGTGTTTTAATTCCTCAAAATTCTCTTTACATTCATCATTCATATGATTTACACGTTTTTCCTTAGACATTTTTTTTTATCAAAAGGGCTAAGATCAGAAAAAATCCCTCAACAACTTTTGGTAGTCTCCAATTTCTAGCTAATTCTAGAAAATTCTAGATCTTTTATATATTCCTTGGAGTTTCTCACTTCATCATTACCTTTTAGTTTCTCACTTCATCATTACCTTTACTTTCTTTGGGTCTCCCATTATGCCATGTTCAAACACTATACGACCTAACATTTTATTTGATCACGCTAAGATTCACTCTTATTGAACTTGGCATATAATTGTTTCTACCTTCATGATATGTAAGATTAATGTTTAAGTGTTCAAAAATATTCTCTTTACTTTTCAAATACATTCAATATATCATCTATGATCACAGTCACTAATTGATCTAAGCAAAATTGGGACATTTTATTCTTTAATACTATGATACTGTCGGGGGCATTGTTAACTCAAATAGATATTGCCAAAACTCATCGTGTCCATGATTAGTTCGCCTAATTCCTTAAGTAACTAATTCCTCAAATGAGCTAATATTATCTCATGTTATTTTTAGTCTCCTAATTGACTTCTTTTATCAAATGCTTTTCTCCATTCATTCGAATTCCTCTGATTTCAAATTTACTTACTCTAATGTCTATTCATTCAAAATAGTTTCTCCACTCATTTCAATTTATTTAAATTCTTAACTTCCTGTGTTGATAACACATTCATCAAATCTAATTTGTATCTCCTATACATATTTGTATAGAATATAGTGTGGATCTAAGTTCTCCTCACGTTAGCAATAGTTTCTCCTCAAATTTAAAAATTCAATCACATAGTTAGATACTTTACACCAAACAAAATGTATACACTGTTAGTAACATGTTCTACCTCTTATGCCTGAGTCTTCGTTAGAAATGGGACTCCAATATTCACTTTTGATTCATTACTTATTCATTTCTGATGTGTTCCTTCATTGATCATTCTTAAGAATAAACCATCTTATCTACTTAACCTAATTCAGTCTTCGAAAGAATATTTCTTGCTACTATCACCTATACTATTCATGTAATCTTTATCAATCAACTATTTTTATCATTGCTTATTAGCCATTCTTAAAGATCAATTTCAACTATTCATAATATCTCAATAAAATCAATTTCTATTGTAACTTATACGACCAGAATATCCTTTTTGATAAGGCTCAGTGAAGCAATTAGCATATTCATTTACTCTTATACCTTAGTATATACTATCAAGATTATTTCATCTTATCTGGAGATGTATTTATGACAATCCACCAATTAATAACTCAAGATAAGGATACCTTAATCTCATTTGATTCTGGATAACACTTCTCCTTTTGCACCTGTCCTCGATTATAAGGACTATGCCATGATCGTGCCCTTCTTTTTCCTCGAATTCATCACACATAATAACATCATTAGCAATCTCAATCTATCCCTAATTGATCACTATAAGCACTTTCATGTGTTACTCTAATTCAACTTAGACTTTGAACCATGGGAACTATGACTAACAAATATTTAATAAGTTATAGAGTGCTTCCTATATCATCTCCACATAAATAATACATATGTGATCAATATTATTACTTGTCATGGTGATCCCATTATTAGATATGTACTCACAAAAATTAACCTTGACAACTTTTACATATATCGCTATCATTATCTCACCTTCTAATTACCATTATATCGTCATACATAAGTATGTTCACAATCAATTCAGAATTATAGATGCATAATCATCTTGAAATTCTGATCTTAATTTTACTAACATATTCTTATGATGGATCGTATGTTGGCCCCCAAAATTTTTTTCTTGATAAATAAGCATGATTAGATTAATTTTGGGATCTTGCTAGATTAGTGTATGTTGGAAATGATTAGCATGT
>JANSVB020000183.1:570334-581364 GCA_025504935.2 Erythroxylum haughtii
GGTTTTTGGATAAGTAGTGGACTATAATGAGCAATCATGATTTTCACTATAATGGTCTCATTATTATCTACTTAATACAAATTTCTTTCACTTACATCATTTGAGCTTCTCTAATCAATAAATCAATTTTCAAGTCTCTTTAGTTCACATCCAAACTCAAATTCATATCACCATAGTCTATGTTACTAACTTAAAGATAATAGAAAAACATTAAAGGATGATTTCATATCTATGTAAGCAGGCTTCTTTATACCTTAGCTAATAGCATATGAATTTAACTGCTATCTACTAGCACAGGAAGTGTATCTAAAAAGATCCAAGATGAAGAACAATAATTAGGATTCACAAGATACATCAGCAGTGTTGGCGTAACTGATACGATGATACTACATTTAAAATAACTACATGGCAGCTGGTTTCTACAAAAGAATATTGACAAATGCCTTATTAACTTGTCTAAAGATTATAACATATCCTCGAAACTATGCTCACAATCCAGTAATCCACTTTGCTCTGATTACACACACATTGAAATTAGCTTAAATGAGAAATTAGTGAAAAGGAATGTCCCTTTCAAGTTTAATAACCACAAGGAATGTCCCTTTCAAGATCTTTTTGAGGTTCTAAGAATAAAGAAAGCTATAATAAGATAGAACACACAATGGAAAGATTATGAAGGGTATAAATTTTTACAAAATCTAAAAGATGTCAAAAAGCAACTAATTCAACTAAATAAGAATTTCTACACAATTATAGAAATAGACAAACAAGAAAGTCTAGCCTCTCTTAACTTAATACATGACTAATTGAGAGCTAATCTTATTATAATACACAATCAGTAGATGATGCTCTTACTACTTGAATGAACAGGTTTAAATAGATAATTGAAACACTAGAGATTTATTACTATTTGAAAAAACAAAATTCAAGAATATGTTAGCTAAAGGATGGATACAAGAATATGAAATACTTTTATATTGTTATTCTTTCTAAGAAAAATGTTAAAAAAATTGTATCCTTACAAACACTAAATAACACTATTATCAAGGATCAATAACAATTGAAAGATTTGGTTTTTAACTACTTCAAAAGGATGTTGTGTACTATTGATAAGGTTAGCCCATTCCATCAAGACACAAGATTCTTTATAACACAATCCATCTCATTCTCACATTGTTGGCCTTAAGAGCATCAGTAGTCTTAGTTAGGTTGCTTTTATTCATCAAAGAATTATTAGTGACAATATACTAATTGCCCAAAAGTTATTTAAAAACTACTATAAGACGAAGGAGAATAAAGTTGCATTTTGAATATCGATTTCATCAAAACTTTTGATTCCTTAAATAGGAGTTTATTATTCAATACTATGGAAGCTTGGGCATTTTTTTACAAATGCATTAATTGAGTGAGACAATATGTTACTTCCCCTACATACTATATCCTAGTCAGTGGAGAGTCAACTACACCCTTCAAAGCTGTAAAGGGAATTAGGTCACCAATCCATTTATCTCCATATATATTCACTCTAAGCAGGGAGGCACTCATGAGACTATTTTACATTGAATAGTACTAATGAATCCATGTTTAAGTATCATTAAAAATGTAATAATATTGGCATTTTTAATATATCTTTTGCAAATTACTTACTCCTACTTTGTGGTTCTACAAAAGAATCTATAAAGGTTTTCACTAAATCATCATATGAGTTCAAGGAAATATAAAGGTTAAGATACAACTTCCAAACACTACTTTTTATGAGTTCAAGGAAATATAAAGGTTAAGATACAACTTCCAAACACTACTTTTTCATTTTAGCTAGAAGCAATGCAAAAGAGATCTTATAAACTAAAAATAGTTTCAAACATGAATAACTCATTTTCAAGCCTTTAGGGAATAACTACAAAGAGATTATCCTTCTTGTATTGCAAGCCACTCATTTTTCCTATTTGCTAAAGGCTTGGTACCTAGTGCAATAAATTCCTTTCTTATAAGGCTAGGATAGGCTAGGCTATAATTACTCAACCCTATTCTAAGCAATCTCTATATATATTAGAGTACTCACCTAGCAATTCCAAAGTAGCCAATGAAGTTTATTTGAAAAGTTATCGAGGAAGTTCTTATAGTCATGGTTGGAGGAGAAAACAATGCAGACAAAAATCAAGTGGAGAAATCTATATCTGTCTAAAGAGAATGGGGAACTTAGAGTAAATTTCAGCATAGTTATAAAAAAATGATCTCAATCAAAAGGATATAGAAGCTATGCATGTATAAAGAGTTATTATAGGTAAAATGGCTACATACTCAGTTCTTAAAGGGTGATAGCATATAGAAAGCAAAAAATAAATCTATCATGTCATGGACTCTTAGAAATATCCTAAAAATAAGGGACTCAGCAAAATATGTTTTTCAATACAAAATCAATAATAGTACGAGTACCTCTTTCTAATTTGAAAATTGGTAAATTTTAGGATCTTTATACAAGTTTCAAAGGTTAATTTGATCGAAGCTAGTATTCTTTTAAACTCTAAGGTAGAATTTATCATAATTGCAAATAAATGAAGCTAGTCAGTTCATGCTTTAAAGGGCTTTCCTATAGTTAAAGATAATCTCCTAAGCTATTCTCTTAATCCTAGCAAGGAAGGTGCCTTAAGCTGGCAAAGATGGAATTAAGTCCACATATCATATATTCTTCAACTAAAGATTCTAGTCTAAATTATAGGTCTAGATAATGACCCTCTATAACCTACACTATGAAAGCACACAGTGGCACAACATAAGTGATTAGGTTATGAAATTTAAGTTTTTTAGAAAAAAAAAGACCTTAACCTATTTAGGATGGCATATGGATCTCTAGTTTGCATAATATGGAGAAGAATCAAAGGATATTCATGGATTCCTAAGTGAGTATAGACATCATTAGTTGAAGACCTGTGGAAAGGATAAAGAGAAGCTACTATAGCTCAAGGAATAGCAACAAAATTAGGCTCCACCTCAACACAAAATTTGAACTTGTAAGTAGGAAAAACATTATGTTTCTAGAAGGATTTTATAACCAAACCTACTTGCTATATTATCATTTCTATTGATCTTTTTCTTGAGGCTTCTTTCATTCTGTAAGTTTTCTAGTTTTCCAAAGGTAACATCTTTCAATCACCTTTAAATAACAATTTTGATTTTTCAATATCATTAATGTTGTTTTCCAACATTTCCATGCAACTTTTGATGTGATAATCCTAAACTAATCATGCTTGATTTAACACAAATTTTAACTTGAGTATTCTTTCCATCACGTTGTTATGTACATCTTTTTGCATGAATTGATTTCATATTTCTTAATAATATGATTTCTAAACACAATGCTATGAAATCTTTATTAGTATTTTATTTTGTTAAATTGAAATTCTAAATTGGCACCCTTCTTAATCCAACAATTTTAAATTCAAAATTGGATCCAATATTAGCACAAATGAAAATAATTATCTTTCTAAGTACTTAAGAGAAGTAAGTGATAAAAGTAATATTAAAATTTTCTAAAATAATATAAAAATACGCACTTTCCTATAATAAATATGCTTTCAATTTTTTCTCTTTTGTTTCAATGTTTTTGTTTTTAAATTCCTTAAAATTGAACAATTTTTTCAATTTTATAACTTTAAGATCAAAAGAAAAACTCTCTATAAATTACATTTTCAACATTCTCGAAGTAATTATCTTATAGTATTGTTTATGTCAAAGTAACTATACTATACGAAATTTAAAAAAAAAAGTGACAATATAATAAAAATATATATTTACTATTATCACATCTTAGGAACCTTTGTTAAAATTGAAATCATATATAACTTTAAAAACAGAATACCTTATGAAAACTCAGTATATTTACTTGAATACAAAAAGCCTTTAATAAAAGAAACATTTCAATGCACATATACAAAAAGGACTAATTTGCATCAATTTAAATGTTCAAGGCTTGTTTAAAATTTAAAGACTTGATTAATCTTTTTTAAATAATTTTGTTTAATTGGATACCTTTTCCTTTCTATTTTTAGGCTGAGAAAAGGTTTTATATTGTTCTCATAATAGGAAAATACTTCAAAGAAAAAGAAATATACACTGTAAAAGCAACTATGCAACTTTAAGTAAACTCCAGCTCATGTAACCCCTTCTATGAATTAAAGAGGGCAAAATAATGACAAGTGTAGAAAGATGTTTTCATAACTCTAAAGCTACCGCTTCAAATGTCATTAGCAGAAATTAAGAAATAGCAAATGCCTTGTACAGAATGAAACCTCGTGCCCAAGGGTATAGCGTCCGAGAAAAATGGAACAGTGCCTGCAATCAGCAAGCAATCTTTTGCCCAACAAACTTGTCAGTAATCTAATTGAATCACTTATTACAGTGATCAAGAACAAATGCATGTACAGAGAAAGGCAACATAATCAGGATGGTTTACCAGAATAAACAATTAGCCATTTCGCAAAACAGCAGTCTTGTGTTTGAGATTGTCCTCCCCTAACCTAATGCCACAGCTTACTACAGAAACCATTTCTTGGCCTCTTGCTTGATATAATATCTGAAAAGGAGTCAACCAACTGTCCAGCCAAACTACTAGGATCATCATTCAAAGTTTGGATGAAGGTGTTAACCACTCTACGTTCCTGTTCTGATGATCTCAAGCTAAACCAAGTCAGCAATTTCAACCTGAATTCTTGATTAATGTGACCCTCACATTCCAACCAGCGGATTATCTTCACACAATACTCGAAGTTCTCATCCAAGCTACCTGAACCATTGGGAGCATGAAATGGTGACCCGTTTATCAGCGTGCTGTCAGAGTCATGCATGTCTTCATTTGTAACTGCACTTCTTTTTCTGCACAACTCTGGCCAAGAATTAACAGCAGGCACTTCTCCGCTTGGCCCTCGGACCCATATCTGAAAGTCACCACTACCGTTAGATCTTGCTAAATCATTTTTCTCTATTTCATGTGAGGCAGCATCATCGTCTGCCTCCATAGTCTGCTCCAAAGTACATCCATTGTCCTCATCCCGAGAAGAGTCAAATGGTGGTATCACCTCTTCATTTAAATCTGGCACTGAAACAACATTTAAGTCCAGACCACGTGAGACAGGTGGCAACTTCTCTTGTAAAATTTTAGGTTCAATTGCTTTGCTAACCGCACAGCATTTCTCAGTATCCGCACTACAAAATCCTTCAAGGCAGCCCTGCTGCTGGGCTCTAGCCAAATAGAGGATTTTCCCAAGTTCTCGAACCTTAAATCCAGAAGAATTAGTAGCAGTTGTAGTTTTAGATGCCCCCTTGGCACTAGACATACTTCCTCCACTAAGGCTATTTTCTTTCTTACCATTTGTGGCAACAGAAGCACTAGGATTCTTGTGAATTACCTCAATGCTCTTAGTAAAACACTTTGCTTCAGAGTGCCCCAAGTCACCAGCCTGTGTGTAAGAAACAATCCGAAAGGTATACTCAGTGCATGGCTGCAGATTGGATATCAAAATCCTCCTCTGAGTTCTAGGAAATACGCAGATAGGGTCATTTCTATGTATATCTTCTCTGCTCTTGCTAAACCATAGCTTGTAGCCTTTTATATCAGAGGACAATGCATTAGACAATTCAATTAGTATAATTACCACCGATGAAGAAGTCACCTTTTCAAATAAGAATTTGCAAGCTGCAGGAAGTGAATCCTCTGCAGAATATAACAGGGATTATTTTTCAGAAAGATACTGTTTGACATACAAAACAAAAACAACCAAAGGTAACTTCCAAAATTTCTGACCTCTAAAATTTGGATCCACATTAGAAATGGTATCCAGCCATTCATTAGCTTTTTCAATGGCAGCAGAGCAAAGTTTCAGCACTTCACTACCAATAGAGAGTCTGCTGACAATACCGCGAGCCATTTTAGCAGAAACACCATTGACTGGACCAACTTCTGTTTCTAACTTGGCTTTTGCATCTCGTACAATATCATGCAGTTCTTTGAACCTTGTAGTCCCATCCAGTAGCCTGTAACTTAGGTATATCCTATAGCAGAGCACATCAACACGACGGGCATCCTTGGCTATAAGAAGCTGTTTCTTCCAAGATCTGTCAAAAATAATTGCATAAAAGAAACTCAATGACGACCAAATGTTGAAGTCAATAATGCAAATTATAATTTCATCCCAATTCATTACTCACTGCTTCACTAGCTATATTAGGAACCATTGCAAGTTGAAACTCAGAAAATCATTCAAAGCACACTCATGTAAATAGTATAAATGAGATCAAGATATAAAAGATGCATCTACTCTTACATAGACTTCAATGCCAAAAGTAGTGAACATTAATTAATATCATTTTTTCAAAACTGCGGGAAATTTTTTCAAAACAGTATGATCTAGAAAGTATTGCAAAGTTGCAGAGAAGTGTAGGCTGTCAAGCACATCAACTTAACCTTCCAATAATTGATGATACATGAATGAAGCCAACTACTGAAACAAAGGTAGATGTTGTAATTAAAATTTACTCACCGAAGTATTCCAGAAACTTTACCGCAAAAAGCGCAACAATAACTACCATCTAGCTGCATCAATTGGCCAAGATCGACAACCCCAACCTTTTCATGTTGAAGGGCACACTCAATATGACAAGATAGCCCACAAGCATCATCCTGACCATTTTCAGATGTACAAACCAACCACAGACTGGGATCTTTGTTATCATCAAACAAATGACAAATACAACACGAACATCTTTTGCAAAATGTGTCATCAATGGATAGAACAGCTCTACAAGCAGAATTCTGGCATACCCAGGTACTTGAAGATCCAAAATCTTGTGACTGCTCGGAAGCTGGCAGAAGTCTTACTGGGTTTTCCCCCTTCCTATGCTTCTTAGAAGAAGGCTGGGTATTGAAACTAGATGAAGCTTTTTTAGGCTCCTGCTTCTTAATTGTTTTGTTATTCGTCTTTGTCAGTTCTGTCATCTTGTTTTTCAATGAAGCTGAGGGCTTTTTGTTCCTGTCAAAGCAAGTCTTAAGAATTTCTTTTTCTGGACCAGATTTTAGAAACTCCTGGAGGAGTTCTGGGCTTCTTGAAGCATCATCTGAATTCCCATTTTTCTCTGGCGTGCTTTGCACACTAGAAGAGAGGCTTTGAACTCCAGAAACTGAATGGAAACAACAGATTAACCTAAAAAATGAGCAAGCCTTTGGAGAAAATGAGGAGTATTACTGCTAAAGCAAGTTCCAACAATAATCTCATCCATGCACATTGAAAGAAGTAATCTAGTTTTTGGTTCCTTTATAATGCTTCAAGTTTTAAGTAACTAGATTATTTGTATAGTTACTTCTAAATGACAACCATTTGGTGATAATCAATGTCCTCTTTGGACCCCTAACAACAGTGACCTTGTTTCTTAGTTATTTTGCTAATCATAACTTCAACGCCACAAAGTTTACAAGGAACAAATATCTGTTCACCAAAAATCTTTTCAAGAACTGTAGGCCTACATAAAATCCAAACATATTTAATTGCATTCACATTATAATGTTCCCGGTGAAAATTGAAACTTCAACACCATCATAAATAACTGCTTCTTTATAGAAACATATGCTTCTTTATAATTTCTGATGGTAACTTAAGCAGATGGTAATAAATTGGCCCAGACAAAAGAAAATTCCACTTAGCTTTCTATTCAACAGCAAGTTAATATAAATATTCAGACTTGCTAAATGATAATCCAAATGGAAAGGGAAAACCATAAAGCAGAACTAGTAATAAAAATACAATATCCAAGTATAAGGTCATTATGCTTCATAATATCACATAGAGATCTCATTGAAGTTCTAGAAATTGGCAGGAGAAATTTTTAGCTGGGAAAATCATGACTGATGGTTCTCTGGCTCCCCAAAGTCGAAGATGAATGCTTATAAGAAATTAAAGAACAATCGGTTATGCTTTAAGGATGACAGTCACCTTTCACAATGCTTCTGCTGTTTCACTATAAATATGAGCATCTACTCAAGGACATAAGAAAACAAGGTGTACTGCATCTACATGGCATGAACAAATATTGATTTCAGGGCAGAGAAAATTGTTACAACTATTGAATAGTCGCGTTGTAATGCTGAGATATCAGCATCTCACATAATCACTGGTTGCTAAGTCTAACTACAAGCTTATGGCCAAGCAGTGGACTTGAATTAGAAATCCAAGTAAATTTAGAGATTGCTCCTTTGAAAACAGACAGGGTTTTGATAAGAATGAGACTCCTGCAACTGGGAATCCAACTGTTGTTCCACATTAGAATTGCATTTTAATTGGAAATCACTTTGGAAAGGCCTAACTATAAAATAGTCATCAGAAATCCTCATATAAAAGCCTCGACACCAGTTCTTTCTCTATCTCATATAATAGAACTAGCAATCATTTTAGTTCTATGACCATAAAATATCATCGACAGTGAGGCTAACAGTGACTGCAGGATGTTGAGAAGGAATTAATTTAGGACTAATGTTTAGGATACACCAAGATTGGCATCAAAATCAAGCAACTCTCTTAGTAAGTTATCATGACAAGGCTATTCACTTAGTTGATTGTCATGTCATAATTGCACCCAGATACTCCTCTGAATGTCGACCCAAACAACATACTAACAGCAACAAGAAAGGGGGCCTCTTAAAGTCAACAACTTGCTATAGCACAGAAATAAACCAAACATCATCTCCGTTTTGATACCACACTGTAAGAAATGCAAACTGTAGAACACAGGAGCAAGAGTAAATTAAGTCCCATGAGATAAGGAGGAGGGCAGTCATAAATACCTCTAGCAAGAAACTTGTCCTCCAAATCCATTGTCAACAGGCCAGAGCAACAACTTTAGCAGCCTTGCCTATGACGATTAAATTCAAACACTGAAACAGCTTAAACTTTGCACCACTTCCTTAAAAAAGAACTTTGTCAAAAGTACATTAAGTCTCAAACTAACATCGACACGTCCTATAAAAAAGAAGCTCAAGCAAATTCAATAAGACTATTGGAGTCAGACAGTCAAAAATATAGCTTTACTATCCTTTTGTTTCTCCTCCTCCCCTAATCATCAAAAAACACAGTACGTACATTGAAAACCAGAAGCTTTGACCTTTCACTTGCTTTTGGATTGCTGCGTTTCTTACCCTCTAAATTTATAACCAGTGTGTAAAAGGTGTTTAAAATATTTTGAAAAATGAAGTACCCCAAATAAACGTAAATAATTAGAAAAGAAATCACATGATATCGCGCAAAATCAACGTTATTGAGTGGAAAGATAGATACTATCAAGCTGCGTTCTTCAGCTTAGTAGTGAGTACTCAAATTCTTTGTGTGTAAATACATCTCGGCATATATATATATATATACAATGAATCAGAAAAAAGAAGCAGGTAGACAAACTCAACAAAAAGGTAGTAAATTTCGGACAGCAACTATAACAGTCACCAGCATATGAATCCCCGTACATTGTCTGAATTTAACGTAAATTACGCAATTCAATTAAAAAAACAAAAAGAAGAAGACGCGCAACAATGAAACTCAAATATTGAAAAAAGTAAGAATTCTGAGGGTATGAGAAAGAAAGGAAACGGAAAACTGAGGGAAAAGAAACAAGGGCGGATCTTATCAGTGCAAAAGTCCGAACAACAATTTGTAGAAGAAGCAAACAAATAATAAGACAAATACGACAGAGAGAGAGAGAGATACCTGTAGATAATGGAAGAGGAATCTAGGGTTTTAAATGGGTCCAAGCCAAGGAATTCTCTATACCAATCCTAGGAGAAGATTGGTAGAGAGTTTGTTGTTCGTGGCTAGCGAGAGAGAGAGAGAGCGAGACGGCTTGTGCTGTGTTCACGTTTTTTGAGAGTTTGACGAGAAGAGAGTGAGACGGAGGAGGGGTATAAACGTCACGCGCGTTTTTTAGGCGTTTGGGTAAATTTGTTCTGTTTAGAAGCAGGGTTGGTCCCTGCCCAGCTGAAAAAGTACGCGTACTCGCTGTCATCTACTTCTATTGGTAGGTACCTACGTTGCGCCCTCATGGCGCGTGGCGTATATGGTTCCACGCTTTATTTTCCGTGTTAACTTATTGTTCGTTGAGGAGGAGAGGAGCAGAGCAGGGCGTAACGTGTTTGGTTGACTAACGCAACGCAAGTGTATCTATTCAATTTTAAGAAATAAACTTTTTGAGTAAATGAAAATACCATCTCTGACGCAGGATATAAGTGAGTTAATAAATAGTTATTCTAATTTAAGTAATTTGAACTGTTTTTATGTATATAATTATTTAAAATTTTGAATCAGAACTTTATCTCTCATAAAAGACCTATCTGACTTGAGTATAAATTAATTTAAACGTAAATAGTTTAAAAATATTTTCTCATAATTAAAACTATCGTAAAAGAAAAAAAAACTATCTCTCTTTGTAATTAAGATTTAAGACTGAATGTTTGTTAGAAAGGTTGTTGAGACTGCAGCGTGTGAAAACCGTGGAAACGGTGCATACGTAATTTTTACTGAACGAAATAGAATAGTGACTAGTACAGTGGAAACGAATGAAAAGACAATGCATTGACAAGTGTCCTATCTCATCTGTCTAACATTTATGAATTAGACAAATACATGTCGTAGTCCTCTCCTCCTCTCTCTCTCTCTCTGTGCAAAGGAAATGCTTATACGTACGGATTCACTCAGAGATCTAAAGATCATTTGCACACAAATGTTGGTGAATTGAGTTTGATCGAACAGTGAGAAATATGCTAACGCAATATCACCAGTCACTTCGGTTAAGAAAAATGAGTTGATCGTATCGAGAACGCTTCGCTGCGTAGTCTACAGGATTTATGGTACATACATGGTAATCAACAGAAACACCACCTTACCATTACCAAAAAAGATTAAACAAAATTAGTTAAATTATAACTTGACGTGAAAAAATGTTGGAAAGAGGTAATAAACTGAGCTACCTTTAAGGTGACAATACAAGAAGTTTGTTTT
>JANSVB020000183.1:606112-616204 GCA_025504935.2 Erythroxylum haughtii
ACTACCTGATAGCTTTCCTGGTGACCCTAGGTTGTTCAATTTTCATTCTGTTTCCGGTAATTATGGTGATCTGTTATCCAGTTCTGTATGTTTTGTAACATTGTTCTAGCATCTATGTACTACTCTATATTCTTTCAGGAGTAGTGACATGATCAACTAGTTATCACCTTTATTTATTTTCTTTTAATTTTATCCACTACATTTGTGGTTTTGTCTACTAAACTAAGTCTTTTGTTGGTGCAGGCTGGTACTGATTTCAGTCCATACAGTAGAGGAAGAGAGAACACTATCTGGGGAGTTTCTCTGATGCTTGGTTATCTTGGGTATCAGTATAAACTTATTGTTTTTTATCCTAAGTTAACCAGAGCGTGTCTGCAAATGATGACAAAAAATTGCATCAGTTGAATAAGACCTATACTAGCAGGCACCATCATGTAAAACTACAGGAAATAGCTCCCTGTGTCACTGCTTCTTGCAGGAAAGCTGAACATGGTTCATTTTTATATTGTACAACTTTTTTGAAACTAATTTATTTTTTGGGTAGGGAAATGATAAATTGAGCACTATTTAGTATTCAAAAGAACACTCTTTTTAAGTTGTTAAATTCTATTTTCTGATAAGACTGGTCATAATGTTGTGCTGGGCGTTAAAGTTCTTGTTTATGCATTTAACAGATTTGATGGCTTCACAAGCACATTCCAGGATAAACTGTTTAAGGGTTACGATATGGAAATACACACACAGATTTTTTACACAACAATTTGTTCTTGTTTTCTGAGCTTTACAGGTGAGAGTCTGATCTAACCCAATCTATCTTTCTTAAAATTGTCACTGATCTTAGATTTGCCGTCTGCTTTGTTTGGTTTAGATGGACCGGCGGTAATTTACATTCGTAGTTACTGGTCCCTTGAAAATGTATTTTTCCAATTAGCAATCACATTTTCTATAATGTCGTGATCTTACATAAGTTCTAGGATTATTCTCATGACACTCAAAATTTTACAGCCTGTATTTGGAATGTTCGCTATGATCTATCAATGCTCCTATTGAGCAAAGTAAGAGCTAGGTGTCCAATAAAGTAGATATCAGTAATAGCATTCGCAAACCTTAAATTTGTCATTGTCTTTCTGTTTAAGATAAAAAAAATTTCGTCATTGGTTGACTTAATTGTTTAACTTCGTTTCTTTTATTGTAGGTCTTATTTTGCAAGAAAATTTAACGCCAGCAATAGATTTTGTTTATCAGCACCATGATTGTCTATTTGACATCGCGTTGCTTTCTACTGTAAGCCATCTTCTCTTGAGTAACATAAACCAAACATTATTCTCTTTTGTCTTTCTTCTATTTTCCCCTTTTTTTATCAGTTAAAGAGTCTATCATCTTGATGGATAAAATTCTATGTAAAATCTGAGGAATGATATTGTTCTGTACAGGTAGCAACTGCTAGTCAATTTTTCATTTCTTACACAATCCGCACATTTGGTGCACTCACCTTTGCTGCCATAATGACTACAAGACAGGTAAAAATATAATAATCTCTTAAAGAACTGATAATTATCCTCTTCAAACCCCTCCCTTTCCTGTCCTGCTTTTGACAATATTTTACCTTTTCTTATTCTTTTTTCATTCAAGTTGGTGAGCATCATGCTGTCATGCCTTTGGTTTGCTCATCCTCTGAGCTGGGAACAATGGATTGGAGCTGTATGTTTTTTGATCTCCATGTGTTGATGTTATTAAACTTTCTCCTTCTTTGAGACGTTCTTTTATTCTTCAATTTAAACTCCTCTACGTTGCCATACCTTTAACAGGTTGTCGTCTTTGGTTCTCTATATGCCAAGAACTTACTCAGAGCTGCATCTCCAAAGCCCCCGACATCAGACCAGGCATGAAATGGAGCTTCCAGTCCGGTAAAGCAAAACCCTTGGTGTTTGTTTGATTATTTTATAGTTTTTGGATTTTTACTGCCTCTAATTTTACAATGTGAGGCGGATATGGTTATGGTAGCAAGATGCATAACTGCAGTCTAGAATTTGTATCCAAGGCCCAAAGGGATGGTTTAGACGAGTTTAGACAGCAGACATGCCAATCACGAAAGCATCTCACTGAGATGCAGTTGATAGATTTTTGTTGGGAAACAAAGTCACACGGCAATTTTTGTGTAGAGATTATTTTTATTATTATTTTATACCAACAGGGTTTCCTGCTCTGCTCCTTTTATGTTTGGGATGCATACATTGCCTCAGCCTGAATTCTTAAAGTAAAATATTAGCTGTAATGATTTTTCATGTGGTGGATTCTAAAATTGAATAGAGAACATTAAGGAAAGGTTAGGCTAAATTTTTGGAAACAGCGCCAAGTGCATAAAGATTTTTAGGGTATTATGCTATTCTGTCCGAAAGCAAAAACAAGTATCGATTCGCTTCTGGATAAAGATGTCTTGTTAAAATTGAAGTTGAATGACACGAAAGATGTAAATAGTCAACTAATTTGCCTCATTTGCTATTTAGTTATCGTATCAATGGAAGTATCTTTTGTTAAAGAATAAATAATTTTCAGGTCTCAAGCTTTTTAAGATTTATTTAATTAGTGTCCATCTTTTAAATTATTTTAGTTTAGTGTTAAATTATTAAAAATTGCATTATCCAACTCAAAGTATTGTCTTTCTTAATATTTTGTCGATGTGAATGATGGAGAACATGACTATTGACACCTTGGTAGCTTACTTTGCATTTTTATTCACTGATATATAACAAATTGTCATTGAGTTTCTAAGCTTTATGTATTTGTTGAGTTTTCTATGTTTGATGTTTTTTGTTTTTGTTTTTGGTTTGCTGTGTTTTGGATTTTTTGCAATTTAAAAATAAGTTGATAAATTGGTCTGCTGCAGAAGATAAATAAGTTGAAAAAAAAAAAAATGCTAACGTTAAAATTACATGTTGTGGGTTTGTGTTATTTGTGATTGCTATAAAAAATGATAAAGAGTGGATGTAGAAGTAGAAATTGATTTGCATTTGACCTTTGATATACTTTTTAATTATGAAATTAGAGGTATTGTCCTTGTGAATGACACCTGGGAAGTAGTTAAATTAGGTGTTTTCAACATTAATGGCTTCTTTGACTAGTTGACTTGAAATTGTGGAATAAATTAATTACTTATCTAGTTTTATTAGTTTAAAGAAGTTGGTATCCTCGTTTTCTCAAGTGTGACATTGCACTTCAAAATTTACATCATAACTTGAAGAACATATATTTTTTAGGGAGAAGCCATATATGTAGTTACTGTAAGAAAAGGCAAACAAGAAAGAATATTAAGAATATAATCTACATTTTTAGTACAGCTATAGAGATAAGATATTAATGAATTTTAGTCATCTAAGGGGGGAATGGATTTTGATTGTGTTGCTATCCAACTAATAAGTTGTCTTATTCCTTCTTGGTTTGTCTGAATTTTCTAAAATTGTTGACTCTAATTAAAACACAAATAATCATTTACAAACTAATCTCTATTCGAGAAATGGGATTTGCTCATCTTTTAACTCCTACATTTACAATACACATATATTTTACTTATGTGTTATGATTATTACTTCAGCATTAGGCTCATTAGTTTAGTGATATGGATGGTTATAAGCTAATTACTGGTGCAACATTACCTACTATTGTTGGACAAGGATATTGTGGGAAGAATATATACCACAACCATTTTTCCAACATAAGGAACTCTTGGAATCAAGGGAGGAAAAGAAAGAAGACATTGCTATGTACAGTTATTCATCAATCACAACCCTAACCATGGACAATTTAGAAAATTATAGGAAAAGGAAGAGGAAACAAATTCTAAATTCTTACATCTTTCTTAAAATTAAAATTCAAATGTTCATGGTATTTATAGAATGACAAAAATTAGTATTCTCCAAATTCCAGAAGTTAATACTCTTTGAATTACTATCTTAGATGCTATAATATTAAAATAACAAAGTCAATATTCACAAATTTAACACTTAGCACTTCAATTTAGTGAATTTCATGGGAGTTTTATATGCTTTTTTTTTTCTTGTTATCCTCACCCTTGCATTTGTTTCATCCTAAGAAAAATAGTAACAAATAATTAAATGCTATGCCAATTGTTAAATTAAATTCAAATTCCAAAAGTTTTTGTAATTTCTCTTTAACTATAACCTTTGTCGACTTATTACTCAGCTGTTTATTAGTGCTTGAGGTTCCTCATCCCTCTAAGTCCCATGTCATATAATTCTCTTTCATTTAATTGACTTTATCATTGGTGGTAGTCTCAATGGATTAATAGTGAATTTAATTGCTAAATCAAAGAGTGATTTGAATAATAAATATTACCATACTATCATTATTTTTAAAAGAAAGAAAATGAAGATAGAGCGACTCATTGATTCCAATGGGGCATTGATATCTGACCCATCGCAACTGTGCCTATTAGTCAAGTCTTTTTTTCTCCAACTTTATACTAACGAAGAGGGGAATACTCATCGGTTTTCGATTTCAGGAGCTTTTCCTTCGTTTTCAGAGGAAAGGATTCATGCCCTAACCTAGACAATACGTGAAACCGAAATCAAGACTGCGGTTTTTGACATGAATCCTAATAAAGCCCCAGGGATAGATGGTTTCAATGCCTTATTGTTTCAAAAGCAATGGGGGAAGATAAGCCTAAAAGTGGTGGAGTACATTCGGGAAGTATTCCAACTGCAACGACGGGAAACAGATTTGAATCAAACCATTCTGGTATTGATCCCCAAAATCCTATCCCAGAATAATATCTCTCAATTTTGACCGATTAGCCTCTGTACTGTGATGTACAAGATTATTGCTAAAGTTATTGTGAATCGTTTGAAAAACCACCTGGATCATCTAATGGAGGCGAATCAATGTAGTTGTATTCCTGGTAGGCAAATAACTGATAATATTATCATCGCTCAAGAGGTCATCCACTCGATGCGTAAAAAAAAGAAAAGACAGGGTATTTTTCTATCAAGGTAGATTTGGAAAAAGCATACAACTGGATTCGATGGGATTTTATACAAAATACATTAATAGACATTGGGTTACCATCTAATTTAATCAGTGTCATTATGAAGTGTGTGACGATAGTGTCTATGCAAATCGCTTAGCCAGGTACCCTTATTGATCCTTTCAGTCTTTCACAGGATATTTGGCAAGGCGATCCGCTCTTGCCTTATCTTTTTGTGTTATGTATGGAACGACCAGGTCATCTTATTTTGAAAGAAGTGGGACACGAACATTGGAAATCGATAAAGCTGAGCCTTACGGGGCCTCCCATATCCCATCTTTTCTTTGCAAATGATCTTGTTTTATTTGTTGAAGCTATGGAATCACAGACGCAAGTGATAGCAAGGACGCTGGAGGTGTTTTATAAGGCCTCAGGTCAGAAAGTTAACACTACTAAAACTCAGATTTTTTTCTCCAAGAACGAATCTCCAGCAAAAGCGCGACATCTCAGTCAAGCTCTGTACATTACAAGTATGAACAATCTTGGAAAGTATTTAAGAGCTCCATTGATCCATGAGTGTACAACGAGAAATACCTATCAACACATCCTAAACAAAGCACAACAGAAACTTGCAGGATGGCGTGCAAGGATGTTGTCTCTAGCGGGGCGAGTTACTTTAACCCAATCAGTAATTTCGTCCCTCCCAATTTTCATGATGTAAGCAGTGAGATTTTCACGACAACTTTGCGATGATATGGGGTTCAATGGGTGAGCATAGAAAAATGCACTTAGTTAAATGGGAAACAGTGTGTTAGCCCAAAAAAGCAGGAGGCCTAGGCATTAAACATATTCGTTCTTACAATGATGCATTACTGTCAAAATTAGGCTGGGCTTTGATTACTCAACCCACAATTTTATGGGCCAGGATCCTGAGGACAAAATATCGAATCAATCTTTATCCTATCCCTCACACATTAGTAGGAAAAGGGCTTCGGTCATTTAGAAAATATCTACAACATGGCAGTTTGTACAGTAGGACATAAAATGGAAGCTGGGTAATAGGAGACACATTTTCTTCTGGCTACATAACTGGGCGAATGATTGAGGTCCATTAATATTCGTGGCGACTTCTCCTATCTCTGGTAGCGCTCTTTATGCTACAATTGCGGATTATAAGAATGAAAACGACACCAAGAAGTAGAATTTGTTCCAATAATATCTCTCTTCCACAGTACGTATGGATTTGCGACGCTCCGTACTAATGTAGAAGGCATAGAGGAAGATAAAATAGTGTGGGGACAAATGAATCACGGGAGATTCACAGTAGCGTCAGCCTATGACTTAATAGAAGTTAATACCACAGATGCTATTAATAGTCTCTGGGAATTAATCTGGAAATAGGCAGGGCCTAGCGGATTAGGGCATTCTTTTGGTTATTGGCTAAGAGAGAATTACTGACCAATCAACAGTGAGTGGCTCGACATCTTACTACGGATAGCAGTTGTCACTTCTGTAGGCAAGACGAGTCCACACGGCATGCAGTACGGGATTGTCCGAGAGTGAAAGCCTTCTGATGTAAATTTTTTTCGAGAGGTGGTTGATATGGATTTTTTTCAATAGGATGAGGGGTGTGGGTGAAATCCAACCTAATGAAGCACTCATGAGTGAAACAGGGAGAGTGAGTTACAATATATGGATTAGCATGCTGGTTTTTATGGCAATGGAGAAACAAAAGTCTTTTTGAGGCAGACTTTTCTTGGTCGGAAGAAGGTAATAGTTGCTATGGAGTACGTAGATTGGATAATCAGGACAAGGGCTATGGAAAGTTGCATGTTTAAGGCACAAGGTTTACCTGTGGGTCTCGATCCCAATCCCAAGGTTCAATTCGGGAAGGTCGGGTGGAGGTTGTGTGAGAGGAAAGTTGAAAGCATTCGATTTGTAAGAAATTTCAGCATGACGGGTTCACCGCGACAAAACCATGGAGTTATCTCCATAGATCCTCAAGGAAAAGTTCGCTGCAGCGAAGTCCCAAGGTTTAGCGAGAAAACCCTTCATAAAAATAACGCCGCGACGAAGAACATTTAACAGATAATCACCCTTCTGGAAAAAGGTTTGCTGCAGCGAACTCTAAGCCTCGCTGCAGTGAAACCTTTGAACACAACTCAGACAACCAACATCCAAGAACAAATCATACTCATGCTACCTTAATTTCAAAAACATCTAAGTTTATCACTAACAACAATTCACAATCTTAACAAAGAAGTTAACTACGAACATACTCAAAAGATCTTCATCAAATCCAAATTTCATTACTAATTTAAAGAGTTTGAACAACTTTAGTTGATATCAAAAGCCACATCGTTGGCTTAGTACAAAATACAAAAATACAATGAATGCTTATGTTGATATGCTTATAAAGCTATTCCAAAAGTCATAGTTACTAACTTAGTTACAAAAGTCTCTAATCTTGGAGTATGCCAAAGCCCTTGCAAAGGATCAACGATCTTCTCATTCTGCACCTGAGGAGTAGAAAATAATGGCATGAGCTGCGAAGCTCAGTGGCTAATACATTTATAGCTAGTGACAATGAGCCATGCATCGAACATATATATATGTATATATGCATATCTCATTTATTTAGCAATCAAATTCTCCACAGTTCTATTTCAAAGACTCATAGCTCAAGATATTAACACACAAAGCTTATCATGTAACACATAACCATCAACTTAACATTTCATTATGCGTCGTCATATTTAACAAATCAAAATGCAATGCATAAACAAATGGCTCAAGGGTCTCATGAAATGAAACGGAGAAACCGAAGTTTATTCCATGAATAAAACGAGTCCGATTCTTAGGATCTCATGTTCCACAAGTGAGTAGTCGGGACAAGGTTTTAGGCAACATGTACGTGACGAACAAAATGGTTCCTCCCTTGCCCAATCACAAACAAATTCTCATGCTCAAATCCATTTCATCATAGAATCATATTTTCATATTTTCTTATACTTTTTCATCTTTTGATCCACGCAAAATGTCATAATATCATTTAATGCATAATCATAGTAATAAATCATTATGCATTTCCATATCAATCACAACAATCCAATTCAAGTAATTCAAGTACTCAAGCAAACAAGTATTGACTCATTATTACAATAACTATAAACATATTACCCACCTAATTTACTTGGAAGTCCCAAATTCAAGATTGCCTTTCCTTTTGTTCTTGCCTTGGGTTTTCTTGGTTTCCTTCAATAAACCAAGTTCATTCAATCAAACACATTTTCTATTCAATTCAATATACAAAAAGAAAACCCATAAAGTTTTGATAATCAAGAACAAAACTAAACTTAAACTCAATCCACCCATGGATTATCTAAGCTAGAAAAACCAAAACCTAGTTGAAATCCACAATATTCATCTAGGGTTTCTTTTCTTTCTTCCTTCACAAACCCATTTCACTCTCATCCCTTTTTATAACCAAACAAGAAGAAAAACAATGGAGTTTACCTTAGCAAGATGATTTCCTCTTCTTTTTCTTCTTCTTTCTTCCTCTCCCACGATTTTCTCTTCTTCTTCCCTAGCTTCCACGAATTTTCTTCTTCTTTTCTCTTCTCTCATGTTTTTCTTCTTTCTCTTCTCTCTTCCAGAACATTTCTCTCATCTATCTTCTTAATTCAAGACACATTTTCTTCTTGCTCTTCCCATTTTACCCCTCATTTGTCTTGTCCTTCTAATTATGCCCTTCATTTTAATGTAATGCTTATTAGCTCCTTAGTCCATTAAATACCATACTATACTCTAATTAAATTCTAACATTTTCTTCTAGATTCTAATTTCTAATTTCTAATTTCTACTTATGCTTGCTAAATTAATAGACTAAATTCTAAGAAAATAAATAATAAATAATTAAAGAAAAATTTGAGGTCCAACACTCTTGACCAAGATTCGCCATCTATTGACTAACTACTCTCACGGCATGTCTAATGTCTAGTCTTGTACAAATCATAGTGAATATTAAGCTTCCCATTGTTAACGTATATGGTACTCGAGACATCTCCATCCTTTCTTCATCGCTAAGACTCATACTTGAGGATAACTTGAAATTAACAAGAAAAAGGGTATACATTGACTTACAATCTTGCATATTGAAACGTTGCAAGATCTTATTTAAATAATTCTTTTGAGAAAGTCAAATCTTCCTATTATTTCTGTCTTGGTGAATTTGCATCCCTAGAATCTTGTTTGTTGATCCCAAGTCTTTCATTTCAAATTCCCTAGTGAACTGTGCCTTCAATACTTTGATACAATTAGTGTTGGAGCATGCAATCAACATGTCATCCACGTATAATAACAAAACTATAAAATCATCTTTCTCAAACCTCTTGAAATATGCACATGGATCTGCATTCAGTCTGTTGTATCTAAGGTTTATGATGAAGGAATCAAATCTCTTATACTAATACCTCGGCGCTTGCTTTAAACCATACAGAGATTTATTCAACCTGTAAATCAAGTTCTCTTTTCCTTTTTCTTCAAAACCTTTTGGTTGGAGCATATAAATTTCTTCTTTAAGATTTCTATAAAAATGTAGTTTTCACATCTAACTGCTCAAGGTGCAAGTCAAATATAGTACACATTGTAAGAACTACTCGAACTGTAGTGAGTCGAATCACAGGAAATTTTTTTTTGGTAAAATCAATACCTCTTTTAGCATATATTTTTACCACTAATCTATCACGATATCGCTCCACTTGATCATCACCACTTCGCTTGATCTTGTAAACTCATTTATTATCAATAGGCTTTCTTCCTTGTGCTAGTGATACCAGCTCCTATGTCTTATTCTTATGAAGTGCTTCAATTTCTTCGTGCATTGTTATAATCCACTAAGATGCATCTAAATTATTCATTACTTCTTGAAGAGTTTATGACTCTTTGTCCTCAATTAAAAGACAACATGCAATATTGTTTTCTATAATATAATATGAGTACTAGCTCAATGCTTTTCTTGTGTGAGATAATATTTGAGTATTTGAAACATTAGATTGAACTGTTTTTGCTACTCGTGCTCTGGTGTAGCTTCAAAAAAATCATTTTGATCA
>JANSVB020000183.1:1029824-1046491 GCA_025504935.2 Erythroxylum haughtii
GAAATGAGTTTGAGTATGGTGATTAATTTATGTGGGCACACTATAAAACAAATTGTGAGGAAAATTATTGGAAAGTTATGAGAATGAAAAAAAAAAAGAAAAAAAATGATGATGGTTAAGGAGACTTCACTGGAGTACGCTCACGTTATATGGTTCCGTTTAAGAGTTGGGTTCCGGAATGGCTTGAGATGTTATGAGAATGAGGACTGTTCGTTGAGGGTTAAAGAATTTGGAAACCCGCTTATGTTTTTGACTCCGGTTCGATAGTTGAGCTTCAGAAACGGGGCCTAACAGTATCAGACACCAAACCTACCACACGAGACATGAAACCTTACATGTCTCCCTTATGTTAGTTCAAAGCACAAAATTTTGATCAAAAACAGCTTTAAATTGCTTTAAATTCTTTTTCGGAATAAAATCACCAGCGTAATTAATCTAGAAAATTTGAAAAGATTACTTTATAAATTTTCCTGACCCGAAAACTAATCCAAAATACCCCGAGGCACCTTTACCAAAATTTTGAATTTTTAAAATTTTTCCTTTTATGCTAACGTCAACAATACTGTAGCACTGATGTCAGCATATTACTGTGCACTGATGTTAGTTTGACATCACTATGATGTCAGTAGTGTGTGTTGAGTGAGAGCGCATGCAGTCCCAAACGCCCTACCATATGTGTCTAACTCGTGCGCTGCACGAACCATACATGCATCGACGCGCTAGACCATTGTTGGAGTTTGTGGCTCATGCGACTATACACGCAGATGCACCGATCTTATATGGCACACGTACCGACCACACCTCCGCACCCTCTTTCACAACATGTCAGGACAACTGGTGGGTGCATTCGTCCTGACACTAGTCGTGGGAATTCATGTCGAGTGTAGCACGTGCACTGGCAGCCAAAACATGGTGAAGCCAAGTGTTGTCATCTGGTTGGCTTGTGCAACACACACGCCTGTCAAACTGCCTCTCCGCCTGCACTGTTCACAAGTTGGGTGGGTGTACAAGACACACCCGACATTCTCTGTCACTGTTGATGGTGAGGACAATTTTCAACAACTCCAAAGCCCTTTTTCACACTTTATGACTCGTTTTTTGTAACTAACTTCATGTACACCACTTTCACACATTCATATACGTAAAAAAAGTCAAAAAATGGATAAAAAATCCTTAATGGATAAAAACAAAAAAAAACTTCATTTTTAACCACCTGATCATATAACCGCTCTGATACCACGTATAACACGTAACATGAGCTTTATTAAGTGTCCCGGATCCTACGTGAAATGGAAATAAATGAAGTAAATGCAGAAATATCTGTTTTCGATTCCATCACACTTTTGAGGTGCTTTTCAATGCTGAAACGAGCTTCAATCAACCAAGACCTTCATGCAAACTCTTCACCAGATCATAGTTAACGCCTTTATACAGTTGTCTCAATATATAAGTTCTCTTAACGAATTAGAGATTCCGTATGTTTACGAATGACATGAGCAACTGTATGAAACCTTAATCTTTATATATAGCTTCTATATCGGGCTTCCCCATCACAAGCCCGATGTGTGTCTGATCTATACTGATTGGAATCCATTTTTCACTTAGGGTTCAGCCCATTGACTTAAATTATTTATTGGGTCATTTTATTATTTTTATTTGAATCAAATTACGTAAATTAACTGATAAATTATTTAAAAACTGAAAAAGTAATTAAATGTTGTCTAAATTTACGAGAAATGTTAAAAATATCCAATATAGAGTATTTTGAGGTAAATTTGAACGAGAAAACCAAGAAAAGTATTTGTAATAAGCATGTAAGTACATTGCATCAACTAACATCGTGCTTTAAGGCAATTTGCAATGGTAGAAGTAAATCTTGTTATCTTTTTCTTGCTTTGCAATTTCGTTCTAAGAGAACAATGTCATGAGCTTTTTGACATGACATAAGTTCCCAAACAAACAAGAACCTATCCCAGACTGAAATTTTGCATTTGGCTACTACAACCTAGGAACTAAAGGATTCATATTCGTAATAGTGAACATCTAGAATTCTACTTCAGGAAACAACTCTTCCTTGAGTGAAGGAGCTATCCATTGTATTTGGATGTATGTGATGTCCCAAAGATCGTCACCTTCATTTGGCACCAAAATCTCCTCTTCCTTCATTTTCATGATCATCTTTTTCAATAAATATGGAACCACTTGCTGCAATTTGGTTTCACCATATTCACCCAGATCAGCTTTCATGCACGTGTCCATTCTTCTCAACACTCCAAGCCAAAATGTCCTAAACCCTGGACTAGCTGTTATCTGCTTTAGAAACTGCAAGTACACGTCTGTCATGAGCTCCATGGAAATTGTCAGAGTCCCTTCCATGCTTCTCATCTCCTTCTCAGCATTCTCACGTCTCGAGTACTCTAACATTTTTTCATGGAGATCATCAACCATGGCGAACACCACAAGATTAAAACAGCTGATGCAGTTGGCAGGGGGTAGGTCAAGTTCATCAACCAGGTTAAAGCTTTTGCAAAGTGACTGTATCGCATGGTTTCTTACCTCTTCTCGTCGAGCTAAGCTGGTTTTCCTGAATGCCTCACATAGTTTCACAAATAGATTGAAGGCAAAATTGGATGAACCAAAAAGTTTATCCTCTGAGGAGGAATTGCTGGCAATGCTTGCTGAACTAAAATTGCTTCCAGGGTCTGAGAATTCTTTGTACCATTGGATCAACAAGTGTACGGAATCTGACAGAAGGTCCAATATAACTAAATTCCTCTCAAGTGGACTATTCTTAAGTGCAACAAATCCAAATGCGCAATCCACACAATATGCATAATTTGTTCTTGAAATATGGGTTTTTTCTGACATCAGCGTGATCAGAGCCTCAACCCCCTGACTGTATGTTTCTGGATGTCTGCCACTAATGGATAATAAATGGAGGATTGATTTCCATCCAAGGTGTGTTTGCAAATTTGCAGGGAATTCGGTGAGGATCTTGCTCACTGAACTAGTTATGCTCTCGGCACATGTGTCAAGAATTTCCTTATCAAGTTTCCACATTAAGTTAATGGACTTGAAAATCAGCTCCTCTGCTGCTCTATCTGCTCTGAATGTAGAAAGGAGTTCAATACATACCTTGAAAAGCCCGACAATGGCTTTCTCAGCAAATGGAATCGGGGAAAACAAAGGAAACTGAATAACCCCTAGCAAATAATCATGGAATGAAGGCCAAAAGTTCTGAAACCTGTGACTATTTACCAAGGTGATGGAAACTATCAGATCCCAGCAGAACCCAACTGTTTCCTCTTCATCAAGTGGTGTGCTGAATTTTTGGCCTTTCCCGCCAGCTGCAAATATCAAAGAACGTCCAATGTTTAGTAAACCATCATCTGGTATGTTGCTACTACTTCTGAACATGCTACCAATCCTACATTGTTTGATAATTTTCAGATTCTGTTCAAACTCATTCAACCCAAGTGCCACGGAATCTTCCATTGTATCTATTGATAGAAAATGTGAGAAACGACTTATTATGTTAGAACTCTGACGATTGCCAAATCTCGAGTCATGGGTCGGGAAAATCACACCCGATTCGTTTCTCATGTTTTCAGAGTTTTCAAATGGAGAATTACAATTGCTATCAAATTCAAGCACAGATTGGGGAAGGAGCTTAAGCCTTTTGAGTTTCAGCAAACAATCCACAACATACCGCCAACTACCTCTAATGGAATCTGTGAAACTGTTTGCTATGGTGAAAACTGCTAGAGTAGCCATTCGTGGCTTCAAATCATGGCTGAAGGTGAACAATGTTTCTTCTGAGGAGGCATATGGATTTAACAAAGTGGTGAATTTTGAGAATAACGCAATGAGTTCATCAAGAGTATCGTGTAAACCATATTGAGCTATCCTAGCTGCTGATATTAGTCCTTCTATGCACTCATGGAACACTTCATCTTCATCCGCATGCTCAAAGAAGGCGAAAAGAGCTGCTACTGATGGACCAGCAATGCGAGCAAACATATCTCTCCCTATTCGACGGTCGAACTTACAGAGGATCAAGGGCTGAACAATTTTGGATCGATTAATCAGTTCCACCCATCTTCCTGGGTTCATCTCAACTGGACCTGATTGACCAGAAAGTGTGATTGGATTGGTTGCAATCGAGTGGAAAAGCTCAGAGAGATACTCTCTAGGGAGATCTTGCCCTGCATTGATTGCCCTATTGTTCCTGATAAATTCCTCCTCTGTCATCTTTTTCTTAACTTGAGGATTGTGCAGGTCCGTATTAAGCATAATAAAAGAGTAACAAAGGATTAAAACTGCATCTTTGCTTGCAAAGATGTCTGAAGATTGTTGTTCATGAAATTGTTCGGAGAAAGCTTCAAGGATCCTCTGGATTTTTTGGGACTCCCCCGGCAACCTGAAGGTTGAAAGATACGTACGGAGGGCAGTGTCAAGAATCATGCCTGTAAATTCAAACGTTTCTGTGAATTCCTTAAGAACTCGAATGTGAAACTCGTCAGGGTCACCAAGATAATCACCAATCGTATTCTTGTCAAGCCCAGGTGTGTAGCGGAAGAAGATGGACAAGGCTTTTGGATCTGGAGGGTCAGAGACCAATTGACAATATTTCATATACTCTAAACCTTTCTTCTCGTCTGCATTAAAATGGTTCCCAGCAAGTACTAGCTTCCTTTTTTGCGCTTTCCTCATTCTCAGGCATTCTACCCAAGTCTCAAAGTCATCTTTCGGTTTGTCTTCCCAGAAAGGTCTGTATTCAGTAATTTCAACAGGGTATGGTCCAGAAGGACTAAAGTCACCTTCCTTGTCAATGTTATCCGCAATGTTATGTATCAGGATCAACAACCCTTCAAAGGCTTGGACTTGTATAGCAGTCAAGGAACTTGCTCCAGGAAATGAGAGCTTGCATAGCAATTTCCCTATTTCCTCAAATATATTTCCGAAGGTGGGATCAGAATCATAGTTCACATACGCTTCTACTGGGAATGTCGGTTGTCTGCAAAAACTTATAATCCCTTCGACTGCAACTTCTTGGAGTTGAATTGAGGGCGCAGAAGTTGCAATTCTCAACAACACAAACCCAAAAAATGCTTCTAGCTGGAGACGAATAAACCTGCAACCACAGAGACATCCTGCTTTGTTTAGGATTTCTAAGATAATGAAAAATAAAACTAGAATATCATGCACTATAGAGTTATCGAATATCAAAATTCCAACCTACGAAGAAAGTGATAGGTATTCAGAACAGTACTGCAAATCATGGATAGCACAAGTGGACTTGAGCATGTCCCGTAGTGAATCAAATGGTGAAACAAATCATCTTGGATCATTCTTAAAAGCTTTGGATGCTCTCCGATGGAATCTCCACTCAACTCTATTGCAGAATTTATCAAAACCAAGGCAAAAAGCTGAACATTCTCATCAACCGTATGATAAGTATACCCTTCTGTCTCTACAACTTCCATCACGTTAAGCAACGAACAAAGGAAGTGAAAAATATCAACTGCACTACGAACACCATACCCGGAATCAAAATCACTACTCGTATCCACATCTTCAGTATCAGACTCTGATTCCTCGCCGGGTTTTACCTCGACATCTGGCAACCTCGAATATATAATCTGTATCAATTCTTGCATTGTGTATCTGGCATTTCGTTGAAGTAAATCCCCCCTACTTGCAGATTGTTGAACAACTTGGAAACACGTATTGACAATAGTACAAACAGCATGATCTGCAAGCAAAACTGAAGCCTCGTGTTTCATGATACCTGTCAAAACCTGCAGAATTCTCATCATCACAGCGTCTTCAGATACTGAATCCGTTTTCTCCAGGCGACAACCGGTAATCCCAGTTACGACTGAATTGATAGCATCTCTAGCTCCAGGTGTTTTCACATCAAAGATTTTGTGATTGAGTACTTTAAGGATAGATGAGAGGGCAACACTCGTGGCTGTAGCAGGAATATCATCACTTTGTATCACATCAAGGAACGGGCAGATATATATGGAAGGGTCTATGCTACGCCATTCTTGCTGAGGATTGAAAATGAGAGCACGTAGAGATTTCAAGCCTTGAATTGTAGGGGTGTCGTAGCTCTCTTCTTGAGAAAGAAAAGGGGCAGCGGAATCCGAGGGACGACGGAGTACGGCGACTATGGCGCTGACTTCGGTGTTCAACATGCAAGAGATGCCTAGTTCCTTTCTGCTCTTTTTATCTAGACCCGGAGACGACATGTTTTTGTCTTCCTCTCCTTCCATAATGTTGCTCCCCACAAAACGTAGAAGTTATAAGCATATGGAGTCTGTCTGATGGAGTCTTTGTTTATGCGGAAAGCTCGCATCGGTGATGAACATGTGCTGGCATTGGATTCAGACTTCTGGGAATGCAAAAATGTAATCTCAAAACAAAACCAAGATATGTAGCCATAATTAATTGTTTTTGTTTAATTTGATTCCTTATTTTTGGCTTGGATTGATTGACATTTTGAAGATGTCAACTTGGCTGTAATTATATTGAAATAAAAATGCTTCATTCTATTAGCTATGAGCAGGGAAAGTGATCTCACCAGAAGTGCATTGTACGAAGATAAAGCTGCCTTTTCTCATTTTCATACTATTGCTCCATATGGTAACGCAATTTCAAGAGTTTCAGATCGTAATTCTTAAATTCTGCCGCAGCCTGAGCTGTTTAGAGAAGATAGTCTCCTTGTAATGAAGCTACAATATATATGTCAATTCAGCTTGCAAGTTTATGCTGGCTTAGCACATTTTATACATTAGGAGATGGAAAGATACGGATGGTGTGGCAATGGCCCTTGATTAGGATTAGAGGCGGGGAACAATTTTCGGCTCACTCATCTCAATCTCTCTTTAATTTACTAGTGGCGGTTGTTGGACCACTACTGTGGCTAATAGAGTCACACCCTTTTTCATATTCATATACAAATACCTCGAAACTTGGTATACCAAAGGCTATAGTTTTGTCTTCCACCTAACCTTAAAAAGTTGTACAAGCCAGAAATCAGAATTGACATCCAACTTTAGCCAGCTAATTTGTGTTTTAAGATTTATGGACGAGATAGAGGTAGAGGATGATGCCAGGTACCCACCAAAACCTCACCCTCTGAATCGCTCCAGAAACTTCCCCTCATATCCTCATCCACTCGCCACCCACTACAACCACCGTGATTACGAAGACGACTCAGATGACCCAGATGACATCCATGACGACACCAACAGCCATGGGGTCTATCCTCGTATTTCTGAACAGAAGCAAGATTTTGAGAGGTACCCAAAACGCCAAAAGCTGAAAAACTCGGCCTCAAATTATGAATTTGCCCCCAGAAGCGGTAGATTCTCTTCTCAAGACGATGGGAATTTCGCGGCCGATTGGGGCGAGCACGACAAATTTGTGTTGCTTGAGGTGTGGGGAGAGAGGTTCTTGCAATTGGGTAGGAACAGCTTGAGATCCGAGGACTGGGCTGAGGTTGCAGAGAAAGTGTCGCAAGTATCGAAGACTCTTAGAACAGAAGTTCAGTGTAGACAAATGATGGATGGTTTGAGGAGAAAATATAGAAAGGAGAAGGGAAAAGGGTTTCACTGTAGCAAGTGGGCCTTTTTCAAGAAGATGGATATGCTAATGAAGCAAGAGCTTGGGGTAGGTGGTGGGGTTACTTTAGCTTGTGGATTAGATTCTGGGGAATTCGTGTTCATGGACACCAGGGTGTATTTGGAGCATGCAAATGGCAATGATGAGATGAGAGACAGTCCATGCGAATCAGAGGAGGAAACTGGGGACAAGGATGTTGGGCAGAGGTTTGGTGCAAACGAAGGCGTAAAGGGATTGAGAGTGTTGGCTGACTCTGTACAGAAGTTTGGAGAAATATATGAGAAGATAGAGAGCAGCAAGAGAGACCAGATGATGGAATTGGAGAGGATGAGGGTAGAATTTCAGAGGGATTTGGAGTTGCAGAAAAGGCAGATTTTGGAGCGGGCTCAGGCAGAGATTGCAAAAATAAGGGAAGGGGATGATGAAAATGATAATGATGAGGAGGAGAATATTGATGGGGAAGATGATTCAGGAGAGAATATCAGCGAATGACAAAGGTAGACTTTTGCTTGTTGCATTCTATAACCACAGTTCTCTGTTGGGTTTTGGATGGTTTGTTTACTTTTTTCTTTTATAATATCTTCATTCCTTGTCTGGCTCAAGTATTGGTTGTTTGCTTGCCGTTATTTTGATGAATTAATGCAATCGAGATATATGCCAAGCAGATTTCACAGTCATTTGTGTTCTCTTTAAAACTATTAATGAAATTAACAAATTTGGTAACTCCTGAAGTTTTGACAAGTTATACAAAGACCTATGTGCATTTTACTGCCTCTTCAAATGTAAGGCATTGTCAGTTTGATTTTTCATTCACTATCTTGCTTCCCCTTTTGTGCTAACTCTTTGGCTGGCTTTCTTGAAATGAAATCAGGAGTTATAACTTTGAGTTTTGATCTGAATTTAATTACAAGAAGCTGTGAATCATTACAACTTTAAAGTTAATTGCATCACTTGAAAGCTTAGTTAAGCTCTTGACATTGAGGTTTGGGTAGGCACCAGCCCATTTCGGGATATATTTGTCCTCTTGATCTCTTAGTTTGACTTGTTTGTATTAACATTTAACATATGCTTCTCTTCTCTGTTATTTGTAAATTTGTCTTTCTGTTGAACCCATCTATCAACATACGGATTCATTGTTGATGATACTACTAATATCTTCAGTTACAATTTTCAAGAAGCTTGTGCAAACACAAAGACATCAGTATTGACACTTCCCACAAGCAGGTGTCCATGTACACTATAAAGAGTGTTGTCACTCTGAAGAAAACATTACTTAGTTCTAGTTAATGGTTGTGTGTCCAGAATTAGTAAGTTATTTGAAACAAACTTTGAGACAGAACCCCTTGTAGAACTGCTTGTCATATACTTGGATGAGTTAGCATGATAAAGTGTTCTGAAATGAGCAAATTGGACATTAATGATATTGTTCCCTCTGGTTTGTATTAGAAACTATTTATATAATTAGATATTGTTGAACTAGTTACATTCCAGTTTCCACGGTCCACATATCGTTGCATGAAGCTAGGCCTTTTCTTTTTCTCCCTGATGCATTAGAATACTTGGTGTTTGTTGAGACTCG
This sequence comes from Erythroxylum haughtii, assembly GCA_025504935.2. Taxonomy (NCBI): domain Eukaryota; kingdom Viridiplantae; phylum Streptophyta; class Magnoliopsida; order Malpighiales; family Erythroxylaceae; genus Erythroxylum; species Erythroxylum haughtii. The sequence goes on from JANSVB020000183.1 coordinate 1,039,036, forward strand.
CCAGAGTTAGTGTTACAGCGATCATTATCATATTCAAAAACAAGGATTTGTACAACATTTCATTTGCTATGTGATATGAAATTTGCTTATTGCTATACTTAGCTGCTTTGTTTCTTTTATTCTTCAAAAATCAATAGCAGGTAGAAAGATAAAGGTTGTTAACAGCTGGATTTTTTCATTTTCTTGCTATTTAGACTTGACGAATGTCTTACATGATAAAATTGAAGGGTTTTATCTGTAGGCTACTCTTTGACAAATCAGACTTCAAATCATTGAATTCATTTAGGAGCATTTTTTACCATCTTGCATGTTTTGTACTTTTATTGGTTTTATTAATCAGTTGGTCCCTTTGTTTGGTTAAGAGATTAATTGTATTACCTTAGCTCGAAGTTATTTATTCACTCTTAACATCTGCACACATCTCATATAGCTTGAATCCTTTTGTACTCTTTTCAGACAGATCCTTCTGGTTTGCATTTGAAGTTTTGATGATCATGATGACATCTTATCCTGATATGGAATGCAGTATGCTTAAATGCAATGGTATGTCACTATATGTGATTGGAGTTTTGATGGCTTCATCCTTGGCAGCCCTAGTCCCCAAACCGCTTCACCTCCCCCTTTCCTGATCTCTTTCCATTCGTAAACAAATGACAACTTTTAATTTGACCACAACAATTGTTTTTTCATCTGCTATATTTTTCGTTAGTTTCCGCATTAAACAGCTACTGTTAACCTCTGAATCTGTTGGTTTTTGGTTATTTCATGCATCCTACTATGTGAACTGGAAAAAGTTAAAAAGGGAACTCAATGCTCACTTCTTGCTTTAGACGAAGAACGATGCCTAACCTCATGTGGTTGGAACAAATGCCCAAAGCACCAAGAAATTTGGTGGCTGATGACTGATTTCTCCCTTAACACTGTTCAAATTTTTATTTTTTTTTACATACTAATAACTAATGCATGCTATAAGTGGCTAGTAAGTAATATGGTAGCCCTTGTATCCCTAGAATAGCCTAGGAGCCTTGTGGCATGACAAAAGGAAACAATAAACTTAGGATGGCTTATTGTTTAGTAAGTAATAATGTTCTGTTTAGTGTGGTCAGAGAAGCTCCCTGTTATTCCAAGAATGTTGTCCGAAGAAGCTTGATCCAAACCAGGCGACTAACTATATTATGTCATCCTAGAAGCTGATTGTTATGCTTCTTCTTGTTATTTTTATTGTTGATGTTATTGTTGTTGTTGTGAATGGTAAGTACGTAAAGGACCGATGAAGAAGTGAGGGAGATGAGGAGAGGAAGATAAATCAATTTGATAGAAACAATGCAACTGAAATATCTGTCCAAGTCCAATGGTTTACTACAAACTATTTCCAAGTCAGGCTATTTTATTTTTTCCTGGTGAAAGTAACTGGTGCTGCTGAAATTAGAATAAATTGTTCTAGCTCTCCACATTATTGGTCTCTGTGAATAGTTAAGCATTGCAGCAGCTGATTTTATATCTGAGAATAGTTGGACCTACCTCGTATTTGGAGCACAATTGTTGACTGTGCCTGAGAATACAAAGATAAGTTGTTGTTTCGAATTTATTTCCTATAACATTTAAGATTACAAAACACGAGTTAAACGGTAGAAACTACTTGGATTGGAGTAAAACTTTCCGAGCTTATTTTTGCAGTATTGATAAAGATGACCACCACACAATGTGATTCGTGAATGATAATTGGGTGTGAAAATACAAGAATATTCTTGTAAATTCGTAATTCAGACGTTGAGATAATTAGTGTCGTTAATGATGATGAATTCGTGAACCTTTTTATACTCTAATAATGATAATCTATATTTTGTAAGGAATTAAACTTGCGAAAATGGGAATTGAACTTTTAAAAAAATTGCTTTTATTGAGAGCTGAGTTCTTGAGTAATTAGTAAAGTTATTTTTTTGTGAACAAAACGTCACAGGTTTGAGTTACGGAAATAGTTTTTTTTTTAAATATAAAGGGAATATTACATGTAATTGATGTCCTTTCGTCGCTAAGTAAAGAGTCTTATGTGCTGAGGTATTGTTGTACTTTTTTTTTTAATACAAAGGAACCAAAACATATTTAATCCAAGTCGTGCAAAACTCGGTGGTACTCAACGCCCTACTTGTCCTGTCGGAGAAGATCCTGGACTATCAACGGAGACTCTCGAAGAAGATGGATGCCTGGGTTCTTCTGGCCTGTCACAGCAATCAGGTGATTTGCACACTGGCTGCTCTCTCGATGTATATGTTGGACGCGCACCTCCCAATTATGCTAGAGTAAGCCTTGTATACCTGCCAATAGAACATGAAAAGGATCAGCGTTGGAGATGAGAGATGAAAGCAAATTAATGACTTTGAGGGCATCTTATTGTTGTATTTTTATTAAATAGTAATGGAACTTTATCACTTCTAATAAATTTTTAACAATTTCTCTCTCTCCAATGATATTTGTTTTGAGTTATATAAATAGATAAAAAGAGGAAAGAATAAAGAGAATTAATCTCTTTTTGTATTAATTTGAGTTCTTAGACCAAAGCATTCGATATATTCGTACAAAAAATTAAGCTCAACTTATTTTGAAAGTCATCACTTAAAATTAGGCATAGCAATTGGCTGGTCCATGGGTCTAAGATTTAAATGTTTTCAATGGGTCAGCGCAGGATTAGGCTGGCTTGACATTCAATTCTTCTAAACAAAATGACATTATTTTGCTTAGAAGAATTGGGCTTTGAACAGACCTGGGCTTGGGTAGCCTAGATTCGGACTTAATTAAAAATTGTTATTTTACACTTTTAATTTTTAAGAAATTTATTTAAAAAAATTGACGGGGATTGGCCCATTGCCATCCTTACTTAAAATTAAGCTTCTTGAGATCAAAATTTATATAGATTTCTCTTATGCATGCATTTTAAGAAAAAACATGTTTTTTAATTAAGAGATCAAAGAAATAAAGAGTCATGTTTGCAATTACAAAACAAACTAAACATTAAAAAAAATTGGCTTTAATTCCAATATAACTTTCTTCTTCTTTAGATGTCTAATTAAGATTAGATATTTTCATTGGTTTAATATGGAACTACTATTATAAATATATTTGATTGTTGTTACGAATAGCAGCCATCCAAGAACTAGATTTGATCTAATCTGAAGTTAATGGATCAAGTATAACAAAATTTGGGTTTCAAGCCTGGATTAGGCCTAGGGCTAGCTCGAGGCCTAGCTTAACAATTCGAACAGCTTACTTTTGATTGCAAAGTAATGTCGTTTTAGTCTTAAAGTCACCAAAAATAATATCGTTTTGGGAAACCTACTCAAAACGACGTCATTAGATAGGACTCAAAATTGTACTTAGATTGTACAATTCAAGCTTAACTAGACTTTGAATCAAGCTTGAATCACACCCTTGAGGGTCTTTTATCCTCGTAAAATCCCAAAGTTTTATAAGAGTCCAACACAGGTTTGTTAGGATTGTGCTCTTCACAACCATATAAAATCCTAATTTATGTAGAAATTACCACTAACATCAATCACCAACACAAACTCATGTTGCTCCCACATTATTTCACCACTCTTACCACTTCCCACACAATTCCAAGTTGGGGTATCGTGTTTACCCATATTGTTTTGTAACTTGATGAATTGCATTTCTAAGGGTTCAACTTGAGAACATGGCTCTTAAAGACATAAACACAGAATTATGTTGATGTCATGTTGTGGAATAGGGCTCCATGTTTGGCCCGTGTTCTCTATGTGACATATTATCAAAGAGGCATAATGGTTAATTGATCTGTATAAGATAGCACTTGGGTTCATGATTGGCCCGTATCTTGAACATAGATCCATATTCAACTCTTGTTCATCCAAATTTATATAAAACTCTTCTAACTTGGCTCTAACTTATCCAAATTCATTTTGTCTGGAAGCTAAAATAAGGCCTACAAGCAAAATAGAAGTCAAATTTAGTTTTAAATCTTATAAAAATTATCCAAAAACAGCAAAATGCTCTTAGGATTATGCTGAAAACATAACTTAATTGGCACTTATCATTCATTTTGGGAACACAAGTCTGAAAGCCATGAACATAGGTTCATAAAGTTATGTTCCTTCATATGACAAGTTATAGAGGAAGCCAAATGGATTAATAGCCTACATAAGATGAAATTGGAACCATATTTTGTCCATGTTCTGAGTATGGGTTTATGTTCAACTAGTGTTCATCTAAAATTAGCATATTTTGTCCATGTTCTGAGTATAGGTTTCTGTTCGACTCATGTTCATCTAAAATTAGTGTAAAATTTCTGCAACTTGGCTTTAACTTACATGAACTCATTCTTTCTTTATTGGAGAACTAAAATAAGGCTTATAAACAAAATATAAATCACATGGAGTACCAAATCATATAAAAATCATCCAAGCACAATTAAATACTCTCAAAATTATGATAATAACAAAGTCTAGTTAGTACTTACCAAATTTTCCCACACTCTCTCTAATATCCATTAATTGTAAAGTTTATTAAATTGTTGGTATTTAGCTATTTGTATCAAGTTATAAATCAATCCAAATCAACTCTATAATATTTCAAACTTTAACTTAATCAAAAAGATTGAACTTAATTCATTAATTAAACACACGTGAGAAAGATGCTTCAACTTTGAAACTTTATTATAATCATTATTTAAAACAAAGAAAACAATGAATTTAAATTGACATGAGTATTTTGAGGTTTGTTTGAAAGTCACCAAACCCTTTGAGAATAAACACCCTGTCATAAATATTCTTAGTTATTCAATTAGGAAATTGTTTTAAATGGCTACTAGCACCAGTCTAGTAGAGTGAATTTATTTAATTTCTTTATTCACATGTCTTTTCTTTTTTTCTTTTTTATTTTTATTAGGATACTGAAAATGATTAAAAGAATTCACTTTTAACACAATTGTATGTCCAAATTATACAAAAAGAAGTATCAGGATGTAAATCAAGTTTCTATTTTATAAATAACGAATCAAATTAAAATTAACTTAATCATCAATGTCCGTATCGATTTGCCTAAACAAATCAAATCATAAGAACTTTTAAACCTATAATGAATTATCTTAATCAATGTTCTTTCAAATTAATAATTTCCTAAAAGTATTTGCTATTAAGGTAATTATAACAAAATTGATAAGCATAAGTAATAATTTCTTCCCCCACACTTAAGTTGTATACTGTCCCTAATGTACATGATTGGGTATGGAATTGGGCCAGTTCAAGCTTAGGCCTAAGCTCAGGCCTAATTAAGATTTGATAGCCTGAAGCCTAATTAGGCTTAGGCCTAGTCTGATTATTTTCTTTTCTAATTTAAAATTTGGAAAACAATGTTGTTATGTATTTCTCTTAAAAATTTTGAGCTTCAGATCAGGCTAGACTAGGTCGAGTAGCCTGGGCCCAAGCCTAATCTGAAATCTTAACTGAGCCTGAACTTAATTGTTAAGCCTATATGTGATATATAGGAATAATGAAAAATTAGAAAATAAGAAGAAAGAAGGAAATTAGGATACTAGTACTCCTTTGAAAATAAAAGGAAATGTAGCTAGTGTTTGAGAAGTATGAAATGGTGGTGTGTATCACGATCCATCAATGAAAGAAAATCAAATCACACTTAAATCTATAACTTTAAACTTCTTTTAACTTAAAACATATGAAAAAAAATCATATAAAAACATACTAAAAGTTAATGCTAATGATTCCTAAAACTACTAAATTAAAATAGAAACACATAAATCGTTGCCTCCCAAAAAGTGCTTTTTTACAAGTCTTTAAACTGAACTCCTTACTCAAGCTCTTCACCATGGCAACTCCTCAAATAAGTCTTGATTCCCTTATTCTTCAATCTCTATCTCTTCACCATTTCTCTTCCTACTTATAGGCTTATTATCTTCAAAATATGACACATGCTTTATTAGAATATAGTTGTCTATCTCCTCTTCTTCTCCTTACATAAAATAAGTCCAGAATTTTTGTTGGACCCCGATCTTTGAGTGGAATTTAGAAATATTAAATGAAATTTAATGAGTGTGTTTGTGTAAGTATTGTGTTATAAATGTTATTGTGCTTAAAGGAAATTGATGAGAAATGAAGTGATTGGTTTTGATGACTTTGAAATTTGAGTAAAGTAGTATGAGTTATGAAAGTTAAAGTGAAAGAGATGATTGAAATGGAAGTTGAAAAGCAAGAAATGATTAGTGAAAGTGTAAAATTTTGAAGAAATTAAGAAATTTGACTTTTTGGAGTAGAGAGTTGACTTTTTGATTTAGGCAGAATTTGAGAAAATGATCTACATGAAACTTGTTGATTATGTTGAGAGCTTTCTCTAGCCATAAAGTTTGACAGTTTTCGTCAACCAGAGCTTAAATTCTTCATTCTTTACATATTGACAAAGACTTACACAGTCTTTATACATGGTTGTGAGGGTCTTTAGATGCTTCAAATCTTTGTTCCATGCAACAATTTCATCTGAAATCTTCTCATTTTAATCCATAAAGGCAATTATGACCTATAAATGCACTTAGAGCAAATTAAGCACCAAATATACTACAAAACTATAAAATAACAAGCAAAACTTGTTAAATATTAATGTATAATTATATTTAAAAATGCATTTATCATCCATCAATCCAATTTATTAATATAAAAAAGAAATTTATTAATATAAATGTGGTGTCACCAATGATTAGTTGCATATGTTATCTTTCTTTTGTTACGAGTTCTTCAAATTTTGCTATAAAAGTAAATGATATATAAAATTTATATAAATTTAATATCTTTGAGATATTATATATTGTAGCAAATTTTTGTATTTAGTTATAATTGTATCAAACTAGGAGCTAAAATATAAAAATAAATAGCCTTCTATAAGAAACTCCTAGCATATCATTTACAATGAAGCTTTTGCTTCCTCTCGTAAGCTACTATTTATGAACTTGCTTCTATTACAATGGATGCTCCTCTATAGAACCTTTCACGTCCTTTTACCTTACTACTTTCTTCTGACTCTAGACTCCCCCCTATTGAGTCCATTCTTTTCTTTTTTTCTCTCCTTTGCTTATGCTCTTTGCATTGCACCTATTGTTGCACCAAACTTTTGATCTTCTTCATTCTTACTCCTTTCCCCAGTAACCACTATTTCCTTAAACCTTTACCTTCCTACTCCTTGTCTCCACTAATCTCCAACATCCTATTCAACATTTATCTAACATACTTCCTTTTTATCCATCGGTCCTTAACTTGTTCCTATAGATGTAAAAGCTTTCCAACCTCTAACTCAAACCTTTTTGCTATGTAATTTGATCTGCCTCTTCCAAGGAGCCTCTTATTATTTCCCATTGCATTGCCGAGAATTTTGATACAGTTCCTCAACCTATTAGAAAAACTTGGGTACAGGTGGTAGG